>JAOEGS010004584.1:0-49631 GCA_025447755.1 Corythornis vintsioides | reverse complement strand
TGTTTTAGTCCCATACACTTATGAGCTGTATCTGCTTTTGATGGTTATGTTCAATTTCTCTCATTAGTCTGACACAGCAGATGTTGCTTTCCTGAGGATCACCTGTGATTTCTTCAGTTCATCTGAGAGTTTTCTCCCATCTATGCAGCTGGTGCTTAACTAGAAATCATTTCCTTGTTATGCTGGGACCAACAGCCAACCCAGAAACTAGCTTTTGTGGCTATTCCTTTAGGATGAAAACCAAAGAAGGGATTAAATTCAATCTTATCACCTCAGCTGTAGTTTTGCTTGTGGTAAGGATCTGTGAATTCAGGTACTGGATGCAACCAAGGAACGGCTGAGCCTAGTTTTATGAGAAACTGCTCACAAATGGAAGTGTTATCCCAGACACAGGGTTTTGTCCTCGTGGAGGGCAGCAGGCTGAGGGTTTGGCTTTCAGGCAGATCATGATTGAGAGGACAAGGTGCTTCTCAGTCTCCCATGATCACAGACAATTTTCATTCTAATTGCTTCAGTTATTTGGAGGGAATAGGGAAGCTGCTGTATCAAACCCTATTCAGGGAGCAATGATCATAGGAGAAGGGGCAACAGGATGAGGAGAAACAAAGTGACCTGCAGTGGCAGGTGTTCCTGGACTCAGAATTGTAGCAGAATTTATGTTGGAACGGAACTCTGGAGCTCCCTCATCCTGCCATCTGCTTAAAGCAAGGCCAACTTCAATGGTAGAGGAGGTTCTTCAGGGCCTTATCCAGTTGAATTTGCAGACCTGCAGGGATGGAGATCCCTCAGTCTCTCTGGGTCCCTGTTTCAGTTTTTTGCTATTGCTCTGTGATTTTTTTCTTTCCTTTTATGACTGAGTGGAATTTCTCTTATTGCAACATATGCTACTTGCCCCTTGTCTTCTTTACCTTACACCTCCAGGAACAGCCTTGCTCTATCTCTTTTGTATCTCCCCACTAGTGGGATGTAGGTCCTCTCTCAGCCTTTCTTTGTCTTAGAATCATAGAATCATTTTGGTTGGAAAAGAGCTTTAAGATCATCAAGTTCAACCATATAACCTAACACTGCCAGTCCCACCACTTAAGTGGTTCCTAAGCCCTTCATCTACATGTCTTTTAAGTATCTCTAGGGATGATGATTCCACCACCTCCCTGGGAAGTCTGTTCTGGGGCTTCACAACCCTTTTAGTGAAGAAGTTTCTCCTTATGTCCAACCTAAACCTCCCCAAATGCAACTTGAGTCTTTTTCCTCATCTTATCACTTGTTACCTAGGAGAAGAAACCAACTACCCATCTCCTGGCTCCACACTCCTTGCAGGTAAGTTTTAGTGAGTGAGAAGGTCTCCCCTGGACCTCCTTTCCTGCAGGTTGAACAACCCCAGGTCCCTCAGCCACTCCTCATAAGGCTCTAGACCCTCACCAGCTTTGTTGCCTTTCTTTGGACGAGCTCCATGTTCCTCTGTGCTCTGAGTGATTGCACTCTTGACACTGAGAGTGTCTTTGACAAGTGTTCCAAATGAGCTGAAGCCACTATGGGCTAGTAAATAATGGTCCTAATACAATCTCCGTGACTGAAAAACGACCCTTAGCATCTCTGTACTGCAGCTACCATTAAATGGTCATCTGATGCTTAATATATCCTGGAGATATGTGCTTAGGGCTCAGTTCTGCCAACCTGCTGTCTTTAGAAAATGTGTTGTCTCCAGTGAGATGTACTGGATGCTGATGCCAAATAGACAGAGCTCATTAGCTTCCCACATCCTCCCCAATCAGCAAGATCTGTAATGCAGTGGGGAGGTATTTGGCTAGAAGTGCCATCAGGATCAGTGGTGAATGAATAGTCTTCTCAGGAGGGAACTGTGCAGTGTATCACACAGGGTAGGGACCTCAGGACCCAGCTCCAGGTCCTTGTGCCACTCATGTTCTGGTCAAACTGGGGCAAAGGGCCCAAAGTTGAACCATGTCCTGTAAGTTGGTGATGAGTGAGAGCAAGATCACCCATGACTGTAAAATATGCTGAGCAGCCACAAATCTCTGTCCATCAATGGGAACTCAGTAGCTTTTGGAGAACACCAAATACTAGTTCCTCCTCCTCAGTGAGGAATAACCATGGGAGCAAACAGAAGGAGCCCTGACCTGGGAAAGGGCTAAGTATCTGTCTCTTATTCTCGACACCTTCATCTCTCCCAGACCTCAGCACAAAAAACATGTGTGTGCTTTCATGTCTCTGCAATGCCAACCCCTTTACTCCATATGTATCTCATATGTGTGCACATATGTTGGATTATAGTTCTGTGTCTGCTCTCTCTACAAAAATAATTAGGCCAATAAGGTTTAAAATTTACTTATTCTGTACAGGGTGGTTGTGAACTAATGTAATCCTCTTTGGAAGCCTCTCAGATCTTCCAAGAGTTTCTTTTGTAGAGCATGTCCATGTGCAGTTCCTCATGTGCTGGGGTTGCAGACTGCAGGGAAATGATTTGGAAAATGGAACAGACTCAGGTCTCAAACTATTGCTCATCTGGAAGACCAGAAAGATGGCATTTAAGGGATGCTTGTGGAAATGAGCAATGCCAACATCATTCTCATCAATGTGCAGTGAAGGAATTTCTCCTCCTTACATCTTTGTTGGTGTCTCTCTGCCAAGAGAAAAGAACCTTTCAAACTCTGTCATCTTTAAAATGCCACTGTCCCTTATAATCCATCCAAGCCACCCCTTCCTCCTCTTCATGTGGTTTAAGAGATTGCTTGTGGCTGTGCTGAGAAAACCAGGGCATTTCATGCTATAATTGTTCCACTGTGTCCATGGTATTCACAGAGGAAAAGAAATCTTTGAGTATCCACTCATCCAAGGGGAAAAACATTGGATACAACTGAACTGTGTGACATTTCTTTTTCTTGGGGAATAGCAGAGACACCTCGATACCATGAAAGAAATCCTTAACAGACAAAAAGCTAAAGGTAGGCTAATGGCTCTGTTGACATTAACCCATGAAAATAGTTTATTCCTTTTCTTCTGGACTGCTGGTTCCCCTTTAGGAAACTCACCACTGTTCTTTGTTGAGCTTCTTGCAGAAAAAAATGAGGATTTAAGTAGTGTGGTATCCAGACTCCTAATCTGAATCAGTTATGAAGAAGTTTGGCTTGTGCAGGACAGTTTTAGTGTAACCTTTAGAAGATGACAGTGACAACTTGTAGGTGAAGGGAGTGCTTTGTGCTGTGGAGAGCAGTGCATTGCACTGTCACTGCCAGCAAGGAAAATGGTAGAGAGAGAACATAACCCTGGGGTGAAGTGAGTTAGTGGAGGAATATGAAAAACTAAACAATAGCCAGGCAAGCCTGTAAATGCATGCAGCTAACACACAAAAAGAAATGGAGCTTTTAAGCCATATACTTTTATATATTATTGTTGCTGTATTTTATTTTTTCTGTCTATGGTACAAATCCAACTACTGCTGGATTCGCACAGTGACTGTGGAACTGAAAATCCTGTTCTGTGCCATTCTAGCTGCTGTGTGAAACTACATTTTTTTTTTCCCCTCTCTTTCTCTCTCCTCAGGGCTCTGGCTGACATCTTAAGGCAGCAGGGACCAATCCCAATAGCACACTGTGAAAGAGAGACTATCTCGGCCATAGATACCTCCCCCAAAGAAAACACCCCAGTCAGGACATCTTCCAAAAACCATTACACTCCTGTGCGCACCTCCAAAAGTAACCCAGGTAAGTGCTGCTCTCCTGCTCTCTCTCTCCCATGGTGATTCCATCAGGGGGATGTTCCGAGTCAGCAGAACAGCCCACTTCACAACAGTGGGTTTTGTAAACCTCAAATGAGGCAAATAAATGACTCGAGAAGGCAGTCCACTAGAGCAGAGGAGTGCAAGGATCCGTGCTGATGACTCTTTCAGGTTTTTTTTGCTGAACAGAGTGTCTTGTTCTCTAGGCTTTTAAAAAATTCAGAATCAGGGAGGTATGAATTCAGCTTATACCAAAAATGGTTGTATTCAGCTTAGAACATTGTGTATTTCCAACAAAACACATATGCTATGAAGCATAATTGGGATCTCTGCACACAGCAGCTGAGAAGAAAGAACTGCACAGAATTGGGGTCACCTTATCCATTCAGGTGAACTCTAGGCATATGCTGAAAGTGTGGAAGGTTACCTAGAAGGTATCTCAGGAGCCTGAGGTCCTCCAGGAGCATTGGCCTGGCAAATTGGACACAATATTTTTCTGATTTCTACTAGCCAGGTGAATTTTGTCAAATCATTTGACCACTTTTTGACTTCATTTCCCAACTGGCACAAGGATACAAGCCTCTTGGGTAAGGATATTCTTCTGAATTATTGAATGCTTCCTCTATTGATAACTGTCAAAACAATGTCTTGGTGGTCGCTGACCACCTTTGTTAAGTGGGTTGTGGTAGATCTGCCATCACTTTGCTGTCTCTCAGCTGCAACTGGGTATGTGCATCAAAGCTGTGCCCTCATTCAGTCACAAGCTATTCAGCTTCACATCGAAGTTTCTGGGTGGAATTTCCTAACCTGTGTCACCTGGTGGTCAGAGGAGGTTTGGCTAATGGTCCCTGCTGGGGAAGCTTCTGAAGGAAGCTAGTGGGAGCTCAGACTGCTCCACAACCTGTGGTCTTGATGTGCTCTGCTGTTTGCAAAAAGGGCCCAAGCCTGGGGGCAGTGACTGGTTTCTGTTGCCTTGTTGAAGTGGCTGTTAGAAGGGTTTTACTGTGATGTGCATCACCCTATGGAGACAGGACCACGTGACCATGTTCTCTGGAAGCCTCTCCTGCAGCTGGGAACAAAATAATTTCCCTGAGAACTAAGAAGGATTTCTTTGCTCTCCAGTTGTCACTCAGAGGCCAGTGAACCCTGTCATTTTGTATGCCAGACAGTTATACTTGTGAAATAAAATGTTGGGCTAGAGAACAGAACATGAGGTGAGTTGTCTGGAAGAGGGAGGTGCTTTTGTGTATCTGGGGCTTCAGACTGGCTCTTCAGAGGATAAGAGATTCTGCCCCAGGACAAAAAAACACAAGAAGTAAGAGTTTGTGGTCAGTGAACAGGTGTAGCACCACCAGAGAACAACTCTGATGTCAGCATTCTGATGAGATGAATCTCTTTATGAAGATTCCCTGCCTCTTCCCTTTGTCTCCTACTGGTCAAATGGGGCAGGCAAATCCTGAACAACAGCCAAGAAGGAATTCTTTGCTTGCAGCAGAAAAAAAACCAGCCAGGTTCTGGAAATCTGAATGAGGTGTCACGCTTAGGCACTGTCAAGTCTGAGAAAAGGCTCTTGGGCAGGTACACAAGGACCAGAGTGCAGGTATCACCACGTTAGGAAGTGACAGCACCCAGTAAGTGGACTGCTCAGTCCATGCTGAGCACAGGGACACGAGGTGAGCACAGTGAAATGGCTGGGAAGGAAAGGGCAGAGTGTTCATGGTGACAGTCTGTTCACTCAGCCTCTGCCTGTCTGTGTGGTTGCTCGTGTTGTCTGAAAGAGAAAAGCCATCACACTTCAGTCCAGGCTGAAACAGGCAGCTGGAGACCACTCCAAGAAGGTATTTGCAAACCCAGCTACCAAGGAAAGGGGCTTTACCTCCAGCACATCCTTCCACAGCCGTTGGCATCTGTAGGAGGGTGATTGAGTACTTCTGCCTTGGGACAGGCAGTTGGACCCACTGTATTGGGAAAAGGCAAGGGAAAACTTGCTCTTTTAGTTTGCCCAAAAGGACTTGTTCCTGGCTCATTTGTGTCCATTATTAACAAGTCCTCATGTATCATATAAGACAGAAAGCTAATCACTTACAAAAGATTCTGAGCTCATAAACCAGCCCTACAGCTGATATTTTTTTACACTGTTTCATTTGCAGACCAGGGCAATGCTCTGTGGTAACTGTGCTCTGTTACTGGGCTCATCTTGAGATTATTGAGGTGATCAGGAAATTGTAGAAGTGAATACTAAAATCTTTTGTGTTGGGAGGGGAATAAATGCTGAAAAACAAGACATTGGGTTGTAGCACATGAAACTGGAATAAAGCTGGTAAGTCCCAGTGTGGAAGTAGAAGAAGGATTACCTTCAATACTTGATTTCTGGGGAAAGGAGAATAAAAAAAATTTTAAAAAAGGGGATGGGGGACAACTAGGGAAAAAAAATAGAGACATGTAGTAGCAGAATCAAGGCAAAGCATTTCTCACTGGTGCTGAGTTGCTGTAGAGTTTTGCATCAGGATCTGAAAAGCATCTGGTCTACTGTCCGTGGTTTGTCTCAGGACTCCAGCATATGAGAGGTTAAGCAACCAGAAAAGACTGTAGTTGTTACCTAGAGGCTGAGATTGAATTTTATATTTGTTTTACCTGGAACTTCTGTTTGCAAACTTCTAACTAGAAGGGTGCCCTTAAGTCTTGCTAAATAAACCATAGCTTCATTTTTCCGTTAGACTTGTTTGGTGTCAGCGAGCAAAATGATTGTAGGTGACAGTGACAAATTGATGTGCTCTGTGGCTGAGGCAGGAGAGTCCAAACCAAGCAGCATGTGCAGGTGCTGCTGAGGGCAAGCCTGCAGCTCTTGACTGGCTGGCTGGTGCCTGCTGTTTCCTCATGCAAGTATGGGGAAGGGTCCAGTAGATGCTGCCCTCCCTGCAAGCACTCAAATGGTCCCAGCAGGAGATCACAGGATGGAAAAGCACAACTTTGTCTGGTAGTCCACCCAGCCATGAGCACTGTCTCCAGCTGTAACAGATGCCTGAGGGAGAGTTCAAGACCAAAGTCAAGTCCTCTGTGAGTTTTCCCTGGCATTTCTCAGCAGGTATTTTCAGAAGTCTCTAAGCTCTGTAGCAGGACAGTAGGACCTGGTGTTAGGTTTATTCTGTACTTCTCTGTTGAGCTTTGAGATAGAAGAACCAAGGTCTAAAAAATGCTTGTTTGAGGGAAAAGAGAAGTAGGTCTCTGTGTTCTGGGCATGGAGACAATTGTCCTTCAGACAAGGCAGCTGGTTTCAGTAAAGCCATCCTCCCCAGGGGCTGTGGGAGACTGCATTTCCCACACTGTTCTGCTAAGCTTGAGCATCCCAAGTGTCTGGAGAGCATCTCTCCAGAGATTATTGCCACTTTTGCTTTCCTCTGAGAATCAAGCTCATTATCTTTTGGGATGCTGGGTTCACCTCCCCTTCCACCCACCCTCACTTCCACTGCCGTTTCTGTTCATTGCTTTTACACAGTGCTGCTGTTCTGGTGGTGGTAGGCTCTTTGCAAGTAAGAAAAGCTAAAAGCTGTGTCTACAGATTGCTTGGGTCAGAGCATACCTCTCCAGCTGTGCACCACCTCATTAGTATGAGCTACAGCAATCTCTGTAGACAGGATTGCTTCCCCAACCCACACAGACCTCTCATTAGTTCAGTGTTTGCTATTGTCACAGGTAAAATACAATGAATCTGAGATACAGAAAATCCATCTCATCTAGCCATCTATTGGCAGGTTCCATGTCTCTATCCCAGCAGCACCTTTAGAGGTGTTGGAAGGAAAATTCTAGCAGCATTTTCCCTGTCTTTTCTCCTTGGCCACATTATCTATCTTGACGTCTGCTGTGAAGGTCAGTGCCATTTGTTTGTGCAGTGGATGGCCAGTAAACATAGACAAGAATGAGGATAGATGGGAGAAAGGTCAATAGTTCCTGTGGGCTTGGAAAGTGTCCTGCATAAGCAGCAGGGTGCTCCCATAGAGGAAGGTGCTGCATTTAGCTTAGGAGACAGAGTTTGAGCCAGAGGCAATCCTCTTGCCACGTCCACATCAACTGATGTGTCAGAAAAGATGAGGGTTGTTCCTGGGACAGTCTGCTGATGGACATTAGCATTAGTGGAAACATTAAGACTAATTTCTCAGTTCAGATGAACACCTTCAGTACCATCCTTGGATAATTGAAGGTCTTCTCCAAGTTGTATGCAAGAATTTTGTTTGGTTTTCCTAACATGTGGCTAAGCAAAGTACCTGCAGAAACTACCAGATGGAAGTTTTCTGGCTGCCTTGGTGTTGGAGGGGTAGCCACCTCAGGATTAACAGCCATGCAGGAGCTGTCTCATTGTTTTCCAAACCAAGATACTTGAAAAAGATCTTTGGCTGGTACAAATTTAGTGTTTTACTATCATAGTGATGGGACATGGGCTTGGTTTTCCTTACAAGTCAGGGAGGCTTCTGTCCCAGACTCAAAATCAGTGCAAAACTGTGATGCTGCAGCACATGGACTGAGGTGATCCTTTATTGACTTAGTGTAATTCTGACTCATTCTACAATTGACCTTGGTAGTATTGCTGACCTGTGAGAGAGGGGCTATTTGGGACCATTAGACTGATGTGGGAGGAGGATCTCTCCAAATATGCTCAGGGCAAAGATGTACTTGCTGCCACTGCGTGGTGCTTTCAGCAGTGGAGGGTCCCCAGATATCATCTCCATGAAGAGATGCATGGGGCAGCTGGATAAATTCTGTGCCTGTAATTATGCCACTTCTGACTGCCTCCAGGATCAGCAGCTTTAAGAGCAATGACAAGACTGTTTTGTTGGGTTTGGTTTGTTTTTTTTTTTTTGTACTTGCTAAAGAAAAGACTCTGGCCTACTTTTATATTCTTTTGGCCTTTTAATTCTCAGAATAACAAATTGCCTCACCAACAGACTACACTAGTCTGAAACCATCTCCAGATGAGCCAGCAAAGAGCTGACCCCAGGGGTAAGTGGAGATAATTTTCCAGTGTGAAAAAATCTTCTTCTATTCACCTGCACTGGGGATGGGGGTACCCGCAGGTGTGAAGAACAGCTTATTGACAGGATTGCCACTTGGAATTCAGCAAACAACACAGGCTAGTGCTCTGATTAGCCTGATATATCTGGGGAAGGCTTTTAATAAGCCATTTGAGTCAGGATGTTCCAGAGATGTATGCATTCAAAGTGCTGTTTTCAGCAGTGCCTTCCACCCAGAGGCATATTCCGAGCTTGTTCTGAATGTGAACAAATGCAGGAGAGGCCTTTAATCTTTATGGAAAGTGTAACTAACATCTCTAGCCAAATATAGGCAGAGCAGCATGGGGAGTACTTCCATCCTGATCACCACACAGGGGAAGAGGTCACTGCACTGGGCTCTGCTCTTCTGGGCTATGATCTCCACTGGGGCTCTGGCCCTTTTCCATAGACCAGGGTGAGTCTGGGAAGTTGGATTTTTTTAACCAGATTTCCTCCAGATAATATGGACCTCTCCTTGTTCATCCTTCTCCCTTTCCCCTCTCTCATTCCCCCCTGATCTCCAGCTGATCTCTGCTTCAAATTGCTTCCTTTATTCCTTCAATGAATTCTCTAACTTCTACCCCAAATCCCCAGCAACTATTTGAATTAATTTACTGAGGATCAGTATAGAAATACATGTAGAAGGCATTCAAATTCCCTGCTGCTTCACAGTTTGTGTTGTCATTTACAGCTGTTCAGGGGAATACAAAGCAGGTGTAAAATGATCCCCCAGTCCCTGCAGTAGCATTTTACAGCCCCTGTGCTCTGTTGTAAGAAACTAGTTAAGGTGCAGGTGGGTGAAGAATTAGGAAAACCACTTAGAAAACACCCAGAGAGTTCCAGGAACAGGGCTTTTCTTTTCTCTGCACTCCTGTTGCTGTTCACTGACATTTGAAAAGAAAGAAACAGGACCAGCTTTTAAACCTCTAGGATCTGCTGAAGGTAAGGCAATTCAGTGCCACTCCATCTGCTTTTTCCTCCAAGCACACTCCCACTATGGGAAGCCCCAGTGCTTCCCACAGCTTTCCCTCCGAGGAAAATCCCAAATGGATCAATCTATTTTCTGAGCCACCTGAAAATGTCATTTTCTTCTGTCTCTGAACATACTGAAGGTAAGAGTTACTCAGTGTCCTAGCATCCAAAATATCATTGCCAAAAGGTCCAGCAGAGAGTGGGGAGAGGCAGATGCTGCCATGAGCAGGGACACCTCCCACACGGCCTAATCCAACCTGGCCTTGAACACATCAGCGATGGAGCATCCCCAGCTTCCCTGGGTGACTGTGCCAGTGTCTCACCACCCTCATTGTGAAGAACTTTTTCCTAATTTCTAATCTAAATCTATCCTCTTCCAGTTTGAAGCCATTAGCCCTTGTTCCATCACTAAAAGACCTTCTAAAATGTCCCTCCCCCAGCTTTCCTCTAGGCCTCTTTCAGATACTAAAAGGCTGCAATAAGATCTCTCCAGAGCCTTCTTTAGGCTGAACAACCCAAACTCTTTTAGCATGTCCTCATAGGAGAGGCATTCCAGCTCTTGGATCATCTTTATGACTCTTCTCTGGACCTTCTCCATCAGGTCCATGCCCTTCTTGTGTGGAGGGCTCCAGAGCTGGACACAGTATTCCAGGTGACTCCAAACAGATCTTTTTCACTCTAAATATATCAATATATGGCCAGTGGGTAAAACCTGATGCTGTGGGGATATTTCATCCTGAGAAGCTGTAATTTCTAACACAAGCTGCCCACTAACACTGCCACATTCAGGCTGTGATCCCCAGTGCTCTTCTGGGCCCTGTCCTTCCCTCCATGAGGCTGGGCCTGCACCTTCGTCTGCCCCCAGCTATTGCTTCACTCTGGGCTTCTGAGTGCTTTACTGAGCTCTGAAGTTGTAGGTTAATCTGTGAATAAAAAAACCTTTTGGGAAAACCCTGACCCACTAACAAGACACATGAGACAACAAAATATCCCCACTGCAAAAATCTATTTCTCAGTGAACTTCTCTGAGAAGAAAAAGCAGTGACGTCTGTATCGGTTTCTTGTGCCTCAGAACCAAATACCTCCCATGACTGATGTCAAGGTTTCGGGTGTCAAAACAGCTGACAACAAATTGGAAAGAATTAAAAAGTCAAATAGAATGAGTAGGTGGAGAGCCATGACAGAGTAGCAACATCCAGAGCACCGGGATAAATATCAGCTGCCTGCTGGAAGTGTTTTGGTGGAATTTAGCATTCATTCAACAGAGCACAGTCCCAGAGCCACAAGGCCAGGCATGGCAATGCTCATCATCCACAGAGATATCTGCAAACTGAGGTTACTATGGGAACTACTATTTTTATTGTTTTTTTTAAGAGGCACTAATGCAAGTTGTGAGGAGGAGATGATTAAGCATATAGGTTTACCTTGAAACAAAGCCTCACGGTGAAACTCAACCCGCTGGAAACAATACAACAAAACAGATGGAGAATGTGGAAATTAATTGAAGCAGGTTTTTCTAGCACCGTGCTCTGTGGAGAAGAGGCATCAGTGAAAGGCAACGGAGCTGGGGAAGGATCTGGAGCACAAGTCTGGTGAGGAGCAGCTGAGGGACCTGGGGTTGTGCAGCCTGGAGAAAAAGAGGCTCAGGGGAGAGCTTCTCACTCTCCATGACTCCCTGATAGGAGGTTGGAGTCAGTTGGGGTTGGGCTTTTCTCCCAAGGACGAGAGGAAACGGCCTCAAGTTGCACCAGGGAAGGTTTAGGTTGGACATTAGGAAAATTTCCCTGTAAGGGTTGTCAGGGGCTGTCCCAGGCTGCCCAGGGCACTGGTGGAGTCCCCATCCCTGGAGGTATTTAAAAGACCTGTAGATGAGATGCTGACAGACATGGTTTAGTGGTGATCCCACTGGCAGTGTTAGGTTAATGGTTGGACTTGATGATCTTAAGTTGTTTCCAACTGGAACTGATTCTATGCATGTGGAAAAAATCTGGGGGTCTGATGGAGGTGTGTCCAACTGGGATTGACTGTCAGCACCTTCAAGGCTACATGCACTTTGAGATGAAGTGGGTGAGGTTGAGGCCAGTACATTTGGGAACTTCCAGAACTCAAACTTGACACCATGGTGACAATTTACATGCAAAACTGTTATGCCTTCATTTAAGGTGTTTTAGTTTTAAGCTGCTCAGGAGGATTTTTTTGGTGGAAAAAAACCAGCTAAGCTTACTGTCTAACCAGCTGTTCTACGCTGTACCATTCTGCAGCTCTACTGGGTGCTGTGGAAGGGTAAAATCATTTTTTGTAGCAGATTTGCTTCTCCCTGTTTGCCTCTATGTGTCTTGCTAGATCAATTATTGTTTAGAAAATGCATTAGATCTTTAGATGAAAGGCAGAAACACAATGTTTTCTTCCATTAATCAGAGCAGTTTACAGAAAACATCAATTTAAAATGTTAAAACCAATTTGCAACTGGTATTGACAACAATTAAATTGGCCTCCAGAAAGTAATGCAACTAGTTGCTTTTGACACTGAAGAATGAAATCTTTATAAGGATGTGTGGAGCTTCTCTTGTTTCATGATTGCTGATCCTATCACACTCTGTAGAAGTGTAAACAGAGGTGAAGAGCTGGAAGCAATACTCCATTAAGAATGTGCCATAATCAGTAAACTTTCCTTCCACTCTTGTTGGCCCCCTGCCCAAATATAGCAACTCAATCTGTGCTCTGCTTTCATCACTACCAGCTTCTTTTCTTTACCTCCCAGCTGATTTTGCTGACTTAAAAATTGCTCATAAATCTACAGAGGTTCACTACTTTATCCCTGGGATTATCACCAGGAATAGTAAACTCCTCAGCTGACCACTGGGCACATCCTCCACGAAGAGCAGTGGCACACAGGCTCTGCAAAACTACAACTGTTGGTGCCTTGAAATGGAAAACTATCAGCTCCTCTTGCAGAGGTGTGAGAATGAAGGTGATACTGGGAAAGACAAGGTTAGCTCCTCATGAATCAGTTCTTGAGTATCTAACAAGTAGTTCATCTGATATCCACATGTGTAGCTCTTGGAGACCTTGCAAAACCATGGCTAGGGACAGTGGGATCATTTACCAGCTGAAATTATTGCTTGAGTCTCTGAAAATGTGGTTCATTAGTGTTCTGGTTTAGGCATCTAAATCCTAAAAGGTTCCAGTTGTTTCTTATTGTCTTGTCTCAAACTCTGCTTCTCAAGTTGTCTTCACAACACTCGTGCCTCCAGGGTATTCCCACCTTCTGGGATGTGCCAGGGGTGTTTCCCGGTGGCTTTCAGCAAGACTTTTCTTTTCCTAGATTGAAAAGACAGCAGGAAGATTTGGCTCCTGTTGAAAATCTGAACACAGATTTTATTGTTGGCTGCATTTTATCATTGGTGCAGTCTCTGTTCCTTCTGGCACAGCAGCCGTGTGTGCAGCTTGGGAATTTAGTCTGTCTTGCCTCACTTCCTCTCCTCTGAAGTTTTATTACCCTCAGACCATCTTACTTGTTGCAGGTACCTGAAAAGACTCCCATGTGGCTATTTATATGAGCATACCTAAGAAGGAACAATACCCTCCTTCCTAAAAGACAAATTTTAACCACTCTTGCTGTTTGATTTAAAATATTTGAGGAGGAAGGAAAAGGGAATAAATCTGTCACAATCTCACAATCAGAGAAGTTAATGGAAAGATTTCTTGCGACTCTCGTGGGCCTTGGGCAAGGCTCTGAACTGCAATATTAGCAAATAATGTAGTTCACATATCATCAAATCCTTCTTGGGAAAATAATTCTAATATCTGTGGATTGCCTTTTGCAGCTCTCTCCCCAGATCTGTCCCTGGTTTGTCAGCTGTGTCAACACCTCTATCTTCTAGTGTTAAATCTCTCTAAAACAACCCCACACAAGATGTTCGATTGCTGCTGGTCACAGAGTGATGCCCCAGTGCTCAGAATGACCCCTGTGAAAAGGCAGTGAGAGAAATATTAATTCTCAGACCTGTGGCTTTCCACACAATGTCTTCCACTTGCAGTAATGCTGTCTCTGTGGCACTTGCTTTCCTTTCACATCTCTCCTCCCAGGACCCCCAGCTTTTCCTACAGAGAAAGCAAAGTTAACAAGCTGCAGAGGCTGGGTGCAGTTATTCTGTCTGCATCACACTTGCCACAGGGACCTGAACTCCCAGTTCTACCTGGGGCCGTGTACCAGATCCCTGTCCTGTTCACATAGGCAGCCTGCACTCAAAATTCAGGTATCTGTACATCACGTCTTCCTTGTAGCAATCACTGGGAAGGGTCCCTGGGAAACCCTGCAAGGAATTAACCTTTGTGATGGCCAGAGAGTGCAAGAAAGTGTGGAGATGTGTCTGTGCTATGGGTTAAGTGCAGCATTATGTAAACTGAAGTGCTGCAGGCTGCCTGAGATCACAGACAGCGAGCATGGCATCCAGGTTGCACATCTCAGCAGAACAAGTTTTTCTACTAAATTCTACTTAAATATTAATATCTTTTGATCAGGAAGCAGGGCAGGGGAGGGGAAGTCGAAAGGGCTCTCAACTCCCTCCACCTGTAAAGGATCCCACTGCTGTTTTGGATTTGGTCACTGAGGATCTCAGAGGTTCACATCAGAAGTTTCCAGGTTTCTGCCTGCCCTCATTGCATCACATCAGTGCCTGGCACTGGCAGAGCCCCTCAGCACAGAGACAGCAGATCTTTTCTGAGGCTACTTGCTGTGTGTGGGTGAGCATCTACAAGGTACAGGAATGACCACAGTGTGACATGACTAGGGGGAGCTAAGGTGGAGGAGAAGTCGTGCCACGTCTACTTTACCATCCTTTCTTTATTGTCCTCAGTCCCTCACTGCAGCAGAGGTCAACAGTAGGAGTGGAACTCCACTTACACCTCCACTTGTTTCCACTCTCCACTTGCCTAATGTGGTTCAGAGTGGGCTTGTCCATCAAAGGATTCAGGCAGAGAAGTGTGTGTGCTGATCAACACCTGCTGTTCTCACGACTCATGGGTGGGAGGGTTGTAGTGAGGGGACAGACAACTTGTCACGAGCTGTGATGCATCCTGACGTGCAAGAGAGTGATTGTGTAACACTGTGGCTGTCACTTCACATCCATGAGATCCCATGGAAGATTGCCCTGTCCTTCTGCAAACTGTCAGTAACACAGGACAGTGCCTTGTGCCAGCCCTGAAGAGCCAGCACCAACTCTCACAGCCTCAGCATGCAGCCTGAGCACCCTCTGAGGCATTGCCCATGGGTAGGAAGCAGGTCCTGAATCAGGATGATTCCTATCTGAGCAAGACAACATGTTCTTGGCTGTCAAAACAGGAAAACAACTCCACCTGCCCATAGCTGTGGAGGACAGGCTGTTGGCCCCCAAAGTCTGGCAGCTCTGTAGCCCCTTGGCATTGCTGGTGGGGCTGGGCTGGGCTGAGCCAGCCTGTGACACTCCCCACTGCTTCTGTCTGGGGATACAGGAAAGGCAGCAGGGAAGCATCCCTCCAGACTCTTCCACAAATAGAGTTGTAAGTTCTTTAACCAAAGAGCAGTTGTTTCTCAGAGGATCTGGAGTTTTTGTACGAGGCAAAGAGTTGGACATCTAAAATAGGGCCCAACTCTGATTTTGGAGAGTATGATGGGATGTTTATCACACCCAAGACCTTCAGTTTGGTTTGATAGTTTTAGACTCGAGATTTCATTAAATTCCAGGTTTCACAACATTCAGATTCCAAGCCCTTTAGTCCACAGGTGTCCAAGACTGTTGATCTTTCTTTTTACCCTCTGAAATCAAGTTACACCTAAGTTCTAGCTGCATTCTTTTTAGAGGGTCTCCATTGTGCAACCAAACCCCAGTCCCAGGCAGCATAACCTCTGGTGGGCCTCCTGCCTGATGGAGAAATGTGTCAGCTGCTGCTTGCAGAACTAACTGGGCTTTCCTATTAGCAGTGCTGTGATTTATCTGGAGGTGGAAGTGAAGCTCTCCCCTGGTGATGCACTTTCTCAGTGCTATGTGACTGAGAACATTGCAAAGAGTTCTATGGAAACCTGTGTCCCACTGTGCAGATTTACAGGTCCTATGGTAACCTCCTTTCTAACCCCTTCTCTGTAACCATTTCAAGTCCTGGCAAAACCATTTCTGATGCTCACTCCTGACTACACCCCATGGCATTTCAGCCCTGGCACAATTCTATATTTCACTGATACTTCCTTATGTGCTGTTGTGTCAGCTCCTCTGTCTGACTGTTTCTCTGAATGTATTTTGGATGGATGTAATGCAAAAAAAAACCCCAAACAATCAACATTTTATGCAGGATCTCCAGAATCTTCGGCCAGGATCTTGTTGGGGTGAGCATCATGCTGAGCAGCTGGAAAGTTCAGGTTCAGTATGACTGGAGAGCAAGGAAGTGTCAGAGGCAGGGCAAGTGATTGACACCAGCATTAGTGATCAGCATGGTTTGTCTGGAGCACTGAGCAACTGAAAAAATCATCAGGGCCCTCCACCTTTCAAGTTATGTGATTCAGTGGCCAGAAGAGCAAGACTTCTGCCCTGTAGATCTAGTTCCTTCTCTGTAGGACAGTCCAAGGATCTGGAGACGTTTGGACCTCCCATGCTTGGACTTATTTAATGTTCAAGAGTTCATTGTGAAGAGCAGCTTTCCTGCCTTTGGCACTCAGGGAGGTGCCATGGCAGCTTGGAGAGCACTGCTTTCCTCACAGAAGCAGAAATGTTGCCTTTTGATCTCCTGTTATCACCTTTCTGCTCTCATAACATGCACACGTCAACCTGTGTCCAGCCTCACAGACTCAGGGGCTTCTTTAGGAGCTGCCAGATGCCAAGTGCCCAGTCACTTGGGTGGAGACAAACATGGCTCCAGCCTTGTGTTAAGTTGCAGGGTGACACCTGTGAACATCAGTTTAACATCATTGTCAGAATGATACTTGGTGGAGCTAATGAAATATTTACCTTTGAGCAGCTGTAAGATCATTAATGTTTCACTGTCTGCTGCCAGCCAGCCCTTTCCTGATTTACCTTCTTGAATTGTTTATGAGGCTAATTGCACTGCCCTTCATAAATCAGGGACTCAGGCATTTCTGGGGTACAGTGAGAAGAAACTTCTCTGCCTTGCTGGTGAGGGCATCCGTGGCAAGAAACCAGGAGAGGGAGACTGGCACAAGCACTAGTCTTCCATAAGCCCTCCCAGATTTCCCCCCATCCTACCCCTTGTGTACTGGGGTCTCTAGAGAGACCCTGTTGCATGACAGAGCCTCGCAGCACTCTGCCACAACTGAGGGTGGTGAGACACTGGCACAGGTTGCCCAGGGAAGCTGGGGATGCTCCATCCCTGGATGTGTTCAAGGCCAGGTTGGATGGGGTTTAAAGCAACCTGCTCTCCTGTGGGAGGGGTTCCTGCCAGTGGCAGTGGGATTGAAACTAGATGGTCTTCAAGGTGCTTCCAGCCCAAAGCATTCCATGATTCTATCTATGCTTCTGTGATTCTGTGCTGTTAGAGAAGGCAAATCCTCCCCAGGACAAGGATGAAGTGGGAAGAGAGGGTAGGTCTTCCTCTCAGGGGCTTGTCCATGTGCTTTCCATCAATGCATTAAAGACCACAACTAATTTCAGTTTGGGCTTGAATGGATTTTTCTCCTCTCCCAGGAGGAAGCACAGTCAGTGACACGTCTGGCTACTTTCATAGGGTTGGGGATTTTTTGTTGCTTTTGCTCTTGGTTTTCTGTTGGTGAATTGTGTCAATACCTTTATTATAGCTAAAGAAATATTTAAACAAAGAAATTCATTCCTACTGTCAGAGTTGCAGGGTCTCAACTCTGGAATTGCCTTTAGTTTTGGGGATGTGGCTAAGCTTGAGGGGGTGCTCTCTCCCAGGGAGGTGTTACATGTGTTTCAGGAAATCTCCCTTGTGCTAGATGAAAGGAGATAAACATAAAAATGTTCTTTTTTTCTCTTCTTTAATCTGAAGTCTTGATCTGTTGATTGCTAGAAAGTGATGCTAGTGTGCAGAATATATATAATATATATCTGCAGAATATGAGGGTACTCAAGGAAGACAAAAGCACTGACATTTGAATCCTTACACTGTTAATCTTTAGTGAGGCAGGACAGGGGATTCCCATATGCAGTGCACAGGCTGTTTCTGATGATCTCCCTAAAACTGACTATCTGGTGAAGAATCTTAGCAATGAAATGGTAAAAAGTAATCTGGACTGGACAAGAATCATACAATAAATTTCAGAGAGCTGCTGAATTACCCTTAGGTTCAGTGATTTAATCAGCCCTTGTGCCAGGTGACTGGAAGGTGGCAAGGCTTGTCTTCAGAAAGGCTGTACTGGGAATGTGGAAAATGAGCTGGGAAAGCAGGTGCACTGTGAGGGAGCAGAAGAAAATGAAGTGGAAGAGTCAAGCTGGCCTCTGTGAAAGCAGGGCATCCTTTGTGAGTCTGCTGGTGCTCCGTGAAGGAGTCGACTGATGTGTGCATGGGAGTGACCCTGGCAACACAGCCCAGTCCTTTCTCTTTGGAAATTGCCAGCGAGGTCTTTCAGCAGCAGTGCTTGAGAATATCATGGGATGAGAGCAAAGGTCTTCTCAAGAATTAATAACAGATGAAATGACAGAAATCAATGGTGAGTACAAGCAGTCAGCTCTTGCACTGGGCGAATGATTAGTCCTAGGAGATGTGCTGTGGGACAGGTGCTGCTCAGGGCGTTTTTGAATGATCTAGAAAAGATGGACAGTGGGGTGACAAAAGCTTGTATGGCATGTGGGATTACTCAGAACTCTTAAACCCGAGGCTGACAGCAGGGATTTAACTGTACAAAGATCATAATGCAATGAAAAGGTTTCCAACATCAGCCAGAGGGAGGCCAGCAAGCTGCCCAGGGGACAGGGAGCTATCCAGGAATCATGAGCACCTAGCTGGGTACCAATGCCTACTTCATCTTCCTGTTTAGTTGTTTAAAATGGGAGGTCTTGGAGAAAACCTATTTTTTGTTTGCAGTGTTTGATTGATAATCAAGTTAAATAATAATAAGTGTCTGACTGATCTCACCCTTCCAAGAATCCAGGGCCAGGTTTCCTCCTAAGACCTCTGGGTACCAAAGCTGATGGTCAGATGTGTTCAGACACTAAGGGCATCTCCTGAAAAGCAACATACTCCTGGAAGACTGAGCAACAGGGAGCTCTGAGTGGTGCAAGGAGGTGCATACAGCACCCAAAAGGGCAGGCTGGATTGGACTCTTTGCACTGCAAACATGCCTTGGACCCACAGGTCTGGCTATTCCTGGGCCTCTCCAATGGTCCTTCAAGGCAGCCAGCTCTGCAGATGCTCAGGGAAGCAGCTCCTGCTTATAAAGCACATTGCTCTCCTTGACCTATTTGCTCATTACCTCCACAAATGTGATTTTGATTAAGGAATTTTCCTAAGTAATTACTATGGCATTAGCAATTCAGCCAAACAGAAAATAGTCCAAAAAGCAACGTGGCATGGTAGCTGCCCTGAAGGCCAACTTGCTGACTGCCAGGAGATTGTCAGGGAGGGGGAAGAGAATGCCAGCACTGCAGGGCAGATGGACAGAGCTTTGTCCTGCCTGCTGGGGCACAGGGTCCTCCAGGTCATCTACCAGGTCTGTGTGTGTGGCTTCTGCTACTCACCCCCTGGAGTTAGGGAGAGCTTTTGACACCAGCTGCAGTTTCATGGGTTAAACCCACTCTTGCTTCCAGTTAAAATGAGAACATTTGCTGAGCTCTTGTTTAAAGCAGTGAGAGAGAAGCAGAATACATCCCTCACAAAGAACAAGCTGAATCAAAGGAACTGGTTCAGTGGTGGCAGTCACACATCCCAGCCTGGTTCACGAGGGACAGGCTCATGTGTGTCACATCCCTGGGGATACACCCTGCCAGGGACAGAGCGTGGTGCTCAGACTGAGCTGCTGAACAGAGAGCTGCTAAAGCTGCTCCCTCTTGACAAGCTGACCTTGGCACCCTTCCACATATGGCATTGCAAGGCTGTTGCTGAGCCACCTCGAGATTTCTTCCTAAGACTTTGCCACCAGGGAATTCTGAGCGAGTTTTGCCTTGAGACAACAAAAAACATGTGCAGATCTGCCCCAGGACTAGGAAAACATAGGCTTGGAGTGACTCAGCCTAAGGAAATTCTTGTCCCCAGGTAAAACTGCCCAAAAAAGGGGCCATAGCTGAGCTCACTTTCAGTGGAGAAAGGCAGGAAAAGAATAGTGTCACCTTTAAGATCAAAGTGACTGGCTGAATTCCTTGCTGTGAGAGTAACTACCTAGTAAACAAAGCCAGCACTCACTTTCTGCAAGCATCTGCCTTAGCCTTCAGCAGCTCTCTAATGCAGTTCTGGAGGAGTGCTGCCAAGCAAAAAAAAAAAAGAACTCATTCCAAGGCTTCAGTGGTGAAAATATAAATATCCCTCTCGATAATTTTGGGTGCCACAATCCATCAGTGGCTGTCTTCTGCAGTTTAGCTCCTGGACATCTCCTGACAGCATGGACACTAAAGCATTCCCATCCTCATGTCAAACAGGCAGGTGCTGGGGCTTTTTTCTTTTATTCCCAGCAGCCCACGAAGCTGAGTGGGAGACTGTGGGTGTGTTGGGACAGGCTGGGTGTGTGGAGCATGGCCACCCAGGAGATAGAAGTTATCTGGTGCTGTCACCACTGTGTGTGGTTGTGTGTGATCAGAGGTGCAAATAGTGCAAGGCAGGGTACATAAAGAGCCAGGCAGGACACCTCCCAGTCTTTGCCTCCTCTGAACACCCCCAGAATTCTAGGCTTCTCCAACTGTCCACACATACTGATTTACTAGCATTTTGTTATTTAGTGGAAGCTGCCTGTTTGTCAGCTCTCTCCAGCCTCTTCCTTCAGTCCCAGCACACATTAAAACACTTCCAGGAAGCTTTCCCATTTCTTTCTTTTCTTGGTAGCCTTTTAACTTGTTTCCATCTTTATTATGCATGAAAAAATTATAATATCACCCTTGTCTTTTAGGCTTGGTTGTAGCTCTTTGTACCCTTTGTTTCTGTTCAGTCATTTCCAGCCCAATCTGGACTGCTCTATTTAAACCTCCAAACCCTACTGGAGCAACTAAGGGCAAGCATGACATGCATGAGAGATGTTGGTCTGACATTCATCCTGTTAAACTTGAGATCTCAGGTGTGTTACCAGCTCTTCTTTGGGATACACACACTGCACAGCCACTAAAATACAGAGCAGGTTGTGAAAGCCATCTCCAACACTTGTGGAGTGAAGGATTCCTGAGGGATTTCTGCTTTGGGATAGAATCCCACTGCTAGAAAACATCTTGGCTTGTGTGTGCCAATGCAGGGCTATGCCTTGCTCACCCATTGCTTGCCATGATCACCCAGTGTATCAGTACCAGCTCTCACCATAAAGGATGGAGCCACCCTCAGGGGTCACCTGCAGAGCAGCCCAAGTCCAGGAATGCATGGAAATATAATCAGCTAATAATCAATAAAAGAATCTCTGATAATCATGTAGGAGCAACATCCCTGTTATTCCAAGGCAATTTTTAAAGCAGCATAGATTTCCTCTCCCAAACAATCCTCCATTGCTTTTAGTGTTATTTTTTAGGAGGTTTCCAAGTACTTAATGGCAGATAGAATCAACAGCCACAATTTATGGGGAAAAATGAGTCAGGAGGAGTTATGAAGCATTTCCTCCAAATCAACTAGCCCTGATGGAGACAAGCCAGCAACAGCAGACAGGTCTTCTGAGCCCTGGTGTTGATCTGGCTTCTAGGAGACACTGTGTTCAGAAGCAGCATGATTGCACCCAGAGCTTGTGTTCTGTGGGGGTGAGTGTTTGGGTGGCTACTGAAAACACAGCTCAGGACTACATCCCTTCAAAGTGAGCTGGTCTTCTGATCCCTAGGAAACAGCAAGAGCTTTGGCAGAGGGAGTGCTGTGGGATGCCCTGGAAGGGCCACCACTGGACTCAGAGTTCAGGCAACCATAGCAACAGGCACTTGGTGCTCAAGGAGCTCCACTGGTGAGTGAACAATGGGTTATTTAGAAATGTTCATGAAAAGTTGCCTCCTGAGTTGGAAACTAGGACAAGGAGAGCTGATTATTAGGGTAAAGGGGGATGAGAAGATGTGAAAAGGAAAACAGAGGGATTCTCATAGTGCAGATGTCACACAAGTGAGTGATAAGATCCCAAATGCCTTTGAGTAATTGAGCATGATGTCCCCCCTCAGATTGATTTAAGAAAGGATCTAGAGCCTTTAGCACTTCTATAAACTTCAACGGGCAACTATCTGCATCTTTAGGCACTTGAATCACCTGCAAGAGCTCTTCCCAGTCTTTTCTAGTGTCAGCAGAATTTGCCTCTTAAGTACTGTCTTTTCTTTCTTAATTGGGTTCAGTCTGAGATGTGAGTTTTTGAAGTCATCGTTCCTAACTTCTTTGCTTCCAGTTGAAAGGAGAACCCACCAGTGACTATCTAAGTGTGTGAAACAGAACAATTTGCATCCCCAGCCTGTCAGTTCCATATAGGCGTTTATTTACTTACAATTATAAACAGAGCACTTCAGAAATATTCATATAGAACCTTCCAAAGCCCAGCTGAGAAAATATTATCACCACTTCCCAGTTGTCAAACTGAAGCACAGGTGGAGACACGACTTGTCCAGAGAGTCCAAGCAGGCTAACATCACAAGCAGGCTGTCAGCTTTCCTTCCACTGTGGCCATCACTGCTTCACCCCACCCATCATCCTCCCCCATTCAGCCAGGCACAACCCACCCTGCTCAAACACTGTCTTCATAGCACTGACTTGAAACTTCCCCCTTGAAATATCCTGTATTTCAGTTGATTTTGTTCTAGCCTGCTGAGGAAGGTTAAATGAGTAAGGTTTTCCTTAGGTTTAATTCTTTATTTAATTCTTAATTCTTGCCTTAGTAAGGTTTAATTCTCCAGCTAAGGGTGCTAAGCTCAGCATTTCCTTTCTCCATCCATAACAGCCTACAGGAGGCTTCAGGTTGGGTGGCATAACTGGGTTTGCACCACTTTCAGGAGTTAAATTATCCCAGCTTCTGACCAACTATTCCTATTTAACTCGACCAGAATCTTGTCTCCAGCTCAGAGGAACAACGGGCTTGATTTATGAGGTACCCTCACTTGGTTCCTTCCCCCAGCTGACCTCTTGTGCTCAGCAGTGCAGGCAACAGGGAAAATCCCTGAGCCCAAACAGCACAGGCACTGCCAGGGAGTCAGGCAATGCAGGGAGGCTTCCCTCACCAGGCACAGCAGGGTGTGCAAGGAGGTCTTTCCACCCTTGCACATCTGGAGTTTCCAGTAGCAAACTTTTAGCAGAGGCACCCACAGCAGCTGGCATCTGTCAGGCCATGGTTTGGAAATGATAAACCATGCCTGCTTTGCTGGAGGAAAAGATCTTTAGCATGCAGATGGCTGCTCAGAGGGCTCACTTACCTCACATCTAGAGCCTTCAGGGCTGGGTTAGATCAGTCATCACAGCAGCTGACATTAGACTGCAGGGGCAAGACCTGGGCAACGTTTGGAGGTTGCTCTTTCTTAATGGTTGGCATGCAGTGTGAGCATCACATCAGGAAAGGAATGGGAACTGTGACTGTTCCTTCTTGATGGCATTTTGGGATCCTTTGGAATTGCTCCGGGGTCCTTCTGGACTTCAAAAGTGGGTTGTGTTGAATTTTGAGAAGCTTGAATGACAGCACAAAAGATCCAGAGGCAGATGATGTGCCTTGGTAAGTGTTCATAGGCACCCGTGGGGTTCAGTGGGCCACCTTCATTCAGGGCTGAAGGCAAGAAATACTGCAAACAGAGCTGCTCCTGCTTGTGAAGCTGAGAGGAATTCAGTGCCAGAGTGACTGCTAGAAGAAACTGCCAGCATCTTGTAAAAAGTCTGTCGTTTCCTAGAGACAGAAGGAAAAATCATCTCTGTGTTTATGGTGTGACAGTGTCAGTTCATCATCACCCAGATGCAAAGGGGTGCAGGCCTGGCATGGGCTTTCCAAAAACCCAATCTGTTAGACATGGACATTGAATTGCTTGACTCCTGGAGAAATACCTGCTCTCATCTTGGTCCTACCAGCATGAAAAAAAAAAAAGACATCTCTGACAACCTGAACTTCTGGCCAACCCAAGCTGCTTCCACAGCCACAGAGCTCAGGATAAGAATAGGAGAGTTAGTGGTTTGGTGTGTGACACTGCCCATCACCTTCCCCTGGTCATGAGGAACCTTTCACATCTGTGAGGACATAGAATGGCCAGAATAGAATATCATCCATATCTGCTCTCAGATCTCCTGAGGTGACACCTGAAACCCCCTGACATCTTTTACTATCTAAATGTGAACCTGAGGACAGGAGGAAGGGAGAACATCACAGCCATTCCCATTGGATTTGGAGCCAAGGGACAATGGAGTAACCCCACCAAGCCCCAGTCATTCCCTTCAGCTGTATCTGACTTTTCTCATCGAGTCTGTGTCAATTCAGGTCCCTCATTGCCTGTCTTGAGATCAGCTGATCTCTGCAAGTCCCAACCAGCCCGAGAAGCTCTGTCCCTGGGAAGATTTTTTCATTAGTGGATCTGAACAGCACATTTTGTTACTGGCTGATTTTCATTACAGGACTAAGACTCCCCAGGGACTCATTTGCTTCCTCCCGCAGTGGCAGGGGTGTGGAACATGCTGGGGTGGAGCAATTGCTGCTCAGCATGTTGCAGTGGTTGCAGCAGTGCAGGGAAGGGAGCTGCCCACACTTCTCAGCTCTTTCTTTGCTTTTAAGGCATTGTTGTGGTGATGGTGATGATGCCATAGCTCCATCTCTCCTTATTTCATGCTTTGGGGGGCTAATCAATGGCTTGCACCAACTGTGTCTCAGTGTGGTGGGGGGGCTGATGTTTGTGGCTTTGTGAGTATCAGCCAGGCTCTGTCCCTGGGCTCTCCTCATAGCTGAGCAATAATTGCATATTAAGACCTGGATTAGCCACTTTCAGGTCTTTTCCCTCCTTCAAGTAACATAGAAATCAAGAAACAGAAATTTAAGCAGTTCAGCAACACAAAAACTCCCCCCAGTTAGTGTAGGGGATGGAGAATCTCCTGCCATGTGCAGCTTGTGATCCCCATCAGCTCTTGCCATGGATTTATTGCAGTTCAGCACAGGAGGCTGGCATCCTCCACCATACACAGCATGCAGATGGGCAGGTGTCTTTTCCAGGAGTGCAGCTCACAAGGTGGTTACCACCATTTGCACAGCAGTGAAAGCACAACCCAGTTTCCCTTTGAGCATCAGCTGCCAGGGTGTGAAGGGTGGGAATATCTGCTGATCTTTCTCCAGAGCCACCTGTACAGTCTGTGACAGAGATACAGATCAAGGCAAGTTTCCTCATTCCCAGTTCACAGTGAGACCACTGACCCCTCCAGCCTGCTCAGCTCTGTGCTCTGGTCTCATGTTTGACTGTGGCAGTGGGCAGTTTCTCCTCCCAACCAGTGACAGATGGATGATAATCTTCCCTTTTAGACAGCTCATCCCTCTGCCACGCAGCTCAAGTGGATAAAACAGAAGTTCTTCCATAGTTCTAAAATCTTTAGTTAGCATCCAGTATTGCCAGGATACTCTGGGACCCCAAGGGCAGTTTTCCTTGGATATTAGGCTCTTTGCACTCTCCAGATCCCAGCTGTGGAGCCCAGGTGACATGCCTGTGCTGACTCCTGCCCTTAGGTTTGCACCAGAAGATGACAATCTCTCCAAGAACAGAGATGGTTTTGTTATATTTCTCAGTGTGTATTCTTCCCTGAGCTTCCTTTTCAACACACTGATGCATTTAATGTTGATTTTCTCCAAATGGAAAAGACAAGATTTCCTGCTCAAAACAAATTGTCACTTTAACAATCTCTCACCTAAAAATAGTAGAAAAATAATAGAAATCCAGAGTGAAGTGTTTGATTGGCCTGATAGATCATCTTTTTTTTTTTCTTTCTAATGATCAGGCAATTCCTTTTCATGCAATTTTAGCCATAGTTTCCATCCAGCTTTGTCTGACATCTCCCAAGCTAGAAGCCTGTCCTGAATTAAAGAGGTAGGTCTTCTTGATGTCTTCTGGTGCCTTTTTCTTTGTGGGTCAGGCACAGAGAGGCAAATCTCACACACATTCATCAGCTGAATGCCACTTGAACTCCAAATAGATACAGAAACATTAGTCTCCAAATACGTTGTGGTTTCTTCTGCTCACACTGGCAGTTCTGTGAGCACAGAGGGGATGATGGTGTGAGTACAGTTCCAGAGTACCCTGCACACAGATGTAGCTTTGTCCCTGGTCCTGTTGACAGAGGAAGGCTGCCACAAGGGCTGTAGGATCTCCAGACAGCTGCCTGGTTGCTATAAAAATGGAATTGCACAGCTCTAAAATGGAATTGCACTTGGTGTGTGGGTTGCAGTAGCACAGAAAAGTCACAGTGCTGCACTAGGTAGAAGAAAACAGCCATGAGGGTTAGTGAGAGGATACAAATCACCATAGGCCACCTGAGAAATCTTTTTCCTCCTAAAACTTGCTGGGACACCAGTGAAAAAAAATTCCCAAAGCTAAGTGGGGTCGAAATTCACAGAATCACAGAATCAAGATTGGAAAAGACCTCGAAGATAATCAAGTCCAACCATCCACCAATACTATTGTGACCACTAAGCCATCTCCTGAAGAGCCATGGCTACATGTTTCTGGACACCTCCAGGAGATGGTGACTCCACCACCTCCATGAGCAACCTGTTCCAATGCCCCACACTCCTGTTCCTAATGCCCAGTGTAAACCTCCCCTGGTGCAGCTTCAGCCTGTTTGCTCTCATCCTGTCTCTAGGTACCTGGGGGGAGAACCAGCATCCCCATCACTACAGTCTCCTTTCAGGTAATAGAGAGCAAAAGTGCTTTCCCTCTGACAGCTTGGTGCTCTGTTTCACTGTGCACTCACCACCACCCCCCTTTTTACAGTGTATTTGGCAAAGCAGGCCAGCACGAGCATGCTGGGGGAGTGCTTCATCACTGGGCATTATTGCCACCACTGTCCAAGTTGTGGCAGAATTGGCATCTCCATGAGGCCATAGAACTGTAAAAGCAGCAAAAGGAACAAGCACAAAACCTGGGAAGCAGCAAAACAAGAGTCAGCTCAGTCTAGACAGGGCAATGTACCATTAGCAGCCATTCCCAAATCTGGCTTTTTCAATTAGTGGGTGAGCTCTTCCAGTTTTGAATCCATTCAGTGGGTTGGTTTTTTTTTTGTTGCTCTTTCTTTCCAATTGGCCACATCCTCCCCATTTCACACTGCCTTCCCTGGATTGCAAGATCATTACATTAAAGTCTTGCTCACACATCTAAAACCCTTCCAAATACTGGAAAAGGTCAAGCTGGTGTATGCTGCAGGGTAAAACCAGAGACCATTTCCACATCAAGGCAAAGCCAGTCAACTAGGCTTTGTCTCCAGAGAGAAAAGAAGCAGAGGGTGCATTTTGAGAGCAGGGAATTGGTGTCCTGCACAGAGACCTGAGACCAAACAGAATCTAAAGATTTTCCAAAGTTCTAACTTTTTGTTTTCTCATCAGGATGGAACCAAGCTCTGGGAGGGCATCTCATTTTGCTCTCAAACTCAGGAAAGGCTCACTGATGCCATCCTCCAGAACCAGGCTGTGCAGCAGCCAAACCTCCCAGTCCAAAGTGTTCAGCAGCATCAGCAGGAGGGTGCATCAGGAGTCAGGCTAATCCCAGGCACATGGCCTGGGGAGACTGGGAGACACCAGCTGGCTGCAAACAGGAGCCAGTGGGTGGGTTTTGAAGCACCTTGTACTCATGGCTGTCTTCATAGCAGCTTCTAATCCTCTCTCACACAAATCTGGGAGCATTTACTGTAGGCTCTCTGGGACCATGTGGATGTGCTTAATTAGTTCAGCAGGTAGGGTAGCTTTGAACTTGCTGTTTGCCATGAGATGATATTTGTGTGGGAACACACAGACCTGGGTATGCCTGGGCATGTCTGCTCTCCAACTCAGAAGGAGGATGGCAGTGACAAAGCATCCAGCTGGTTGGGATAAGAGCAGCAGTGTGGCTGCAGCAGCATAATGCTCCTGAAGGCTTGTGGGAGTTGAGGGAGAGAGTTGATTGAGAAATCAAAGGTGGTTTTTCAAGCCAGGCCCCTCTTTTGCAGTAGAATAGGATCTGAGTGAACCCATCAGCTCCTCAATCAGACAAGCCTTATCACTGACAGTCAGAGACAGTCTGAGGGGACTGATATTTGCAAGACAAATTACCCAGGCAGGAATGTATTCACTGCATGCTCCAGGAGGGCTGATGTTCTGCTCAGGGGTCCTCACTCAGCAGGGAGATCCTTTTTCTCTGCAGCTGCCCTAAGGTGCTTGTTAGCAGGGCAAGTCCTCATCCAGCTGCTGCTAATGATCATTAGACAGGACAAGGACAGTGTGCTCCACCAGGGCAAATATGGTCTCAAAGTGTGAAGTGCAATCTCCTGAGCTTGCCACTGTCCCTGGAGCTGGTGTCTCCTGTGGCAGGGAAGCAAGAGCTGGGACAAAGCCACCTTCTGCACTCCTTCCCCTGACCCCTTGCTGCTCAATTCCCAGGTGAGGATGTGTTGCTTCCTGAGTAGAACAAGGCTTGTTAGTGAAGCTGAAAAGGTATTTCCTAGGATGTGGCAGGCTGCTAAGAGCCAGTGCTTGAACCAGCTTGTCTGAGGCTAAAGAGTTTGTCACCATTTTCTTCCATTTGCAGCTCTTTTAGGATGTCCCTGGATGATGCTGATAGGCTGAGAATGTACAGCCCGAGATCCCTATCCCTGCACTTCTTCCTGCACCTCTCTTGTGCCTTCCCAAGAGGGTCCTGCCTCCTGCCAGGCTGGGAACAGACACATCCTCTGTCACCTTCCTGCCTACTGACTTGCCTTTCAGGTCACTCAGCCTGTGTCTGGGTCAGTGCAGTGCCCCAGGAGGCTGCAGCCACCCCTGCCACAAGAAACTGCCCCTTGCTGCTGGGGGGTATCATTGTGGGTGCCTCTGGCTTTCTGGATGCCTTGAACCCCAGAGCACCTGTCTGCCCCTCACAGAATCATAGAATCAGGTCAGCTGGAAGAGATCTTTGAGATCATTGAGTCCAACCATTAACTGCCAAACCCACCACCTAAACTATGTCCCACAGCACCACCTCTACCCAGCTTTGCAATCCCTCCAGGGATGGGGACTCCACCACTGACCTTTTTGCTAATGGATACTTCCCCTGATACAACTGGAGACCATTTCCTCTTGTATTATTGCTGTTCCTTGGTGACCAACCCCCCCTGGCTCCAGCCTCCTGTCAGGGAGCTGTGGAGAGTGGGAAGCTCTCCCCTGAACCTCCTTTTCTCCAGACTGAACAAGCCCAGGTCCCTCAGCTGCTACTCACCAGACTTGTGCTCCAGACCCTTCCCCAGCTCCAGTGCCCTGCTCTGGACACTCTCCAGCCCCTCAATGTCCTTCTTGGAGTGAGGGGCCCAAGCTGAACCCAGGATTGGAGGAGCAGCCTCCCCAGTGCCCAGTCAAGGGGGACAATCCCTGCCCTAGTCCTGCTGGCCACACTGGTACAAGCCAGGATGCTAGTGGTCTTCTTGGCCACCTGGACAACACTCTGGCTCATGTCCACATGGCTGTCAACCAAAAGCATTTCAGAACCCAATTCCATACAGGTCCTGCTGTTCTAGCACCTGAAATTCAGGATGTGCCAGGGAAGGTCATTTTGTGACCATTTTAAAATGACCTTGTAATTTTAAAGTAAGCCTGGTGCTTCCTCATATTATCATTGAATACTTTCAGTTGTGTGACTGTGAGCAGCTTCCAGGAGTCTAAATGAATGGTTTGTAGTGATCACAGATTCTTACTTGCCCCAGTTCTTCCACTCCCCTCTCTTACTCACTTTTCTATTTCTTTCTTTAAGCCAACTTTTTATGCTTGGTTGTGGTGACCAGACACTGGTGGAATTGTGTAATTTTGAAGCATTTCTTTTGATTGGTTGAAGAGCCCCCACTCCTGAATCCCCTTCACTTCTAGCATCTTGGGTAAATCAATTCCCCCACTGAGAACTGGGATGTGTGGTCTAGGGTCACTCAGGCTCTGGTGGAGCTCAGCCCTGGCAGATACTGGGAGCAGACACCTTTGTGTTCAGCTCCTTGGAGGATCCTTCTCTGGCAGCCTGTTCTCCCTCTTTGGGAAGCACACAGCTCCCAAGGGGACTAAAGAGCATCAGAATTGAGATCTGCCACACAAGTCCAAGGGTGATGAGAAGACCTAATTTCACAGGAATGGTATCTGAGATAGATCTGAACAGTTTAATGTTACACATCTGACCCTTGCAAAGGCATCCAGATATCAAAGAACACTTCTGGCTAACCTGGAGACAATCACTCCTTAGTATTCTCCCTCCAGTTGAGAAAAATCAGCCTGTTCCTTGCCTTCTGTGAATACCCTTGAAGCATGTGTGTGGTGTGATCAGCCCTCCCTTTTCCCTTAATCACTTTCTCCCAGCCTATCTAATTAAATTCCATCAGGTATTGTGTCTAATTTTTGAGGAGCTCCCAAAGAACAGAAGCCAGTCGAGTCGCAGGTGAAGAGAACAAATTAATTAGAAGGGGAATATTAGACCCTCTCTAAATTAGATCAGCAAATCTCCAGCATCTGCTGATGTTCTGACTGGCTGTGATGCTGCTGGTCCCTTCCCCAGCAGCTGCTCTGTTCCAGAGGTTGCACACAGTGTTCAGGGGCAGTGCTGGGAAGTGGATTGTGTTCAGAGCAACCCCTGTTCCCCAGGGTACAATTGCAAAGCACAACACAGGGAATTGGTGTCTCTCATTACTGACAGTACAGGCTGTGCCATTGCATTGTTTTGCTGCACTTTGGGACTGTCTCCCTGGCATATTCCTGGGTATCTAACCCCAGTCAGGGTGGTGCTTGAGTGCAGAGCTCTGCCTGGTGCTGTTTAGCAACTTCCTCCTAGCTATGGAGACCTTGATGAATAAGCACTGGAATTATCATACACAACCAGACCAAATACCCAGAAGCCACTCTTTAGAAGCACTTAAACAAGCAAACAGACAGCAGCAGTGCAACTTCCAGTCCTTCTAGGAAGCTGCTGTCTTAGGGAGTTGCCAAGACAGGCTCCTGCTATGCAGTGAGCTGAACGTGCAGATTGCAGGAGGAGCCATGGAAAGGCAGTGCTGGGGGAGAGCTCTGCCTGTGCCAGGCTCCTGACCCAGTGTGCTACAAACAGAGCCTCTCTTCTCAACTAATGTGCTGTGTGCACCGTGTGGAGCAGGCCAAAGGAGAGGAGAAAAAAAAAAACCCAAACAGTAGAACCATCCCTGGAGCTATTGCAGGTGAGGTTGGCCAAGGCTCTGAGCAGCCTGGGCTAGTTGAGGGTGTCCCTGCTCCCTGCACTAGATGCCCTTTGGAGGTCCCTTCTGGCCCTAAGCATTCCATGCTTCTATGATTCTGTGAAATGAAGAGGAGCTGGGAGGGGAGAGGGGTGTGGATACAGGCTGCTGGAACAATCCTAGTTCATTCAGCACAGAGGTTTAGAAAAGCAAACCAGTCCTGTATCCTGCCCTCACTCACACCTTTGTTCCTGCACCTGCAACTCTCTCAGACATCCACTTCTCATTTTCCCTGCTGCAAGGCCCCTGCTGAGCTGCTGAGCTCTCTCCATGCTGGAAGCCCTGGATGCAGAGCCTTCTGGAGATACATCCAAGGCCCCCCTGTGAGCAGCTCTGGCTGCAGCCAGGGGCTGGTGGCTTCTCTGCAGCTTGGCTGATGCCAGGAGCACCACAGGGGGGTGAGAGCCAGGAGCAGGGAGATAAATAAACAGGCAGCTGCTAATGACTCCTGTATTGGATCCTCTGGCTCACTCACCTCTGTTTATGAAGAGAAGAAGCAGCCACAGCAGTTTTGTGACAGAATCATGTTAGCTGGAAGGCAATATGCACTTGCTGTCCTCAGTGTGTGGTGTAGCACACCATTTGCTATTGTCCTTTTACCCAGGCTCTCCTTAGCTTTGAAAAGAATTTATATAGCTATATCCATTTATAAATGGTATCTTTTTAATAGAAATAATTTTATAAATATGGTGTTTCACATCATTTCAGAAAGATCCAGTAGAAAGAAAGAGTTGGTCTTTCTATAGCCTGCCTTGAATGGACAGAGGTGGATTAAGGGTCATTGTCATTCTTCCTTTAGTGAGAACTACTTAATACAGTGAGAAATCAGCTCAGGGGCTCCACATGAGATGTCAGGATGAGGCTGGAGAGCAGAGCATCTTTGAGGGGTACTTCACATGCACATTTACCCTGAGGCAGAGTCCCTAGCACTTGAAAGTGGAAGGTTCCCAGCCCACTGTGAATTCATAGGCTCAGCAGAAGAGCAGGGAGTGCCTGAAGCCACTTGTGTGTTCTCATCTACCTGAGTGCAGTGGAGTGCTTCATCACTCATGCCACTTGGTCATTCACCTTGTGATCCCTCAGAAATACTCTGTTTTCACTCCAGTGTGGTTCCTTAGTGAGTTGGATATTATTGCATCTCTCAATTGAAGGATTTCCACCATCTTAATCAGCAAACAACCCCAAACTTTCAGAAGAAATTCTCACTTTTTAATGCCAGCTCTGTGTGTTTTCACATCCTCTGCCCTTTCTGCTCCTAGTGATAGGACCAGACCCTCCAGAAGGTGACCACTGAGGCACACATACAGCTCTTTCCTCTCCTTTTATTCTCAGTCTCCCAGAGATTTCCTGGGATCAGGTGCTTTAAGAACTTAGTTCTTCAGAGTTAAGTGAGACAGCAGCAGGTACATTCCCTTTTATTGTCTTATGGAGAAGAAAAAATTAGTCATCATCATCCTTTTCCCCTGAAAGTCATTGTACAGTGTGCAGGCTGCAGTGTTAATTTAATGTACTCATGGACCATTGTATTTTTTCTACAATTCTGTTTCTTGAGCAGCAGCTTCATGAGCCAAATGCAGCTGGGGACTGTGTCTGAAGTTTTGTAGCATCTTTATTCAAGATTATTGCAAATGCAGACACTTGAAACAATTCTGAAATTAATATCTTCAGATCAAATTAAAACCACTGTTGTAAAGCCAGTTAAGCATGCAGGCAGAAACCAGCTTCACTTAGTTCTCCCAAGAGATGTGTTTAGTTGGAAATGAAGGGCTGGAGTCCACGCAACACAAAACCCCAGCACAAGCCTAAAAACATCTTGCAGTTGGAGTCAGAGATCATGCCATGCCTCTCATCCCCTGGAGACTTTCATTTCCAGTGTGATTTTGTAACCACACAGTCATCCCCTCTGCAGAAGGGAGTTTTTCTAGTGTATAGGCTCTTGACAGAATTTTCTGAGCATCTTTTTTAGCAGAGCAGTGGCTCTGCCCTGCTGCTTCCACTCTCTAAAGCAGATTACAGAACTGGAAAAGCTCTCAACACTTCCCTCATGGTACTTTTCCATGTCATTGCTGTGGTTCCCATAGGAAGGCTGTGAAAATGTGCTTCAGGAGAGGCTGTAGTGACCAGGAAAGGCCTCCACTGCATAACTGGGACTGGAGGTGGAGGTGCCCACTGTCATCCCCAAGCTAACATGAGTGAAAGCATCCACGTTGTCAAGGAACTGTCCAGCTCTGGCTTGTTTGGACCCTGGCCACTGCAAGCAAGCCAAAAATCTAGAGAAGGGATGTGAAAAGCAAATAAAATAAAAAAATAAAATAAAAATAATGATATAAAAATAAATAAGAATAATAAGAACAGCAACTTATATAATAATAATAAGAAGAATAAGAATAATGAAGGAGCAGTGGCCTCAGTTCAGAATAGGACCCTGAATGAGGAGGATGCCTCTGCAGAAGCTTCTCTCTGAATCTTTGCTTATTTACCACCACAGTTGTTCCCACCAGTTCATTATTTCTGCAGGAGCTGCCAGTGATGGGAGTTGTCCCCAGGTGCAGACACATTTTCCCTTTCCCTTGGCATGGCCAGATGACTCTGAGTCATGAGTGCCTCCAGCAGCCAGGTCACTGGAGGTACCCTGGCTTACCTGGAGACACCTACAGTCACCTGGGGCTACCTGTAGCAGCTCTGTGGGTCACCTCAAATCCAAGCAGAGCACCAGATGCATTCTCTGCAGCTATGACTCCTTCATAACACCAATTATTTTGTGAGAAGCTTAGAGGTAAAATAAAGTCAGGGGTTGGTGCTGCCCCAATACAGACTGAAATCCAGCATAGCTTTGCCCAGGCACAGGGCAAGAGACACCCAGTCTCCTCCAGAGAGGAGGAGGAGGAGGCAGAGAAGAAGGAGGAGTGCTAAATTTGGCACAGCACATGAAGCTTTTAGCTCTGACAGCAAGTAAGAACTGCAGCTGATGAGTGAGAAAGCAAACACCCTTTGCCCCAGTGCTGAGCTGCCTGCCAGGATTCAGCAGCACTGGGGCAGGGATGCTCTGGGGGCTGCTCCAGAAACACCTTCTGGGGCTAAGGTTGTGGAACCAGGTGTTACCTGCTGGGAAGAACTTCTGTGCCATGGTATTTAACACTATTACAGGGAAAGCAAAGGAGATACTTCTGAGATAATGAATTAAAATGGTTTCTCTACATGTGGCAGCCAGTCTAAGCTGGCTTTTATTTTTCTGGAATTTCTTATATACTGATCTGGGAATTAGTGCTGCAAGAAGGGAAACACATTTGTGCTCAGACTTCATAGGTGCAGCATTGCACTCAAAATCCTGTGTGGCCAAAGTGAGCTCACCTCCTATGTGGAGCTGAAAGTGTATTATTCAATGTTTTCATAGTAATCAAAACAAGAGAGAGTTACAGCAGCACTAGTGCTCATAAGTAAATGAATGCAGAAAGACTCAGTTATCCTGCCTTTAAAATGGATCTATAACACTTGGTCTCTGGTGCTGAGCCCATGTCTCTGTGGTTAGGTCAGCAGTCTGGCCTGGGGACAGCCTGGCTTTGTCAGGCTGCTATTGCAGGCTGCTCCCAGAGCACAGCCTGCCCAGGCTAGGTGACAGAAACTGTTGCCATCACAGCCAAAATAAGCCAAAAGCAGCTCGGGTCCAGGCAAACCCAAGACCCTACACTGTCAGGTCAGTACAAACCCTCAGGATTTTCACTCTTTAACAGCAAAAAATCCTATTTTTTTTCTGGCTGTAACAGCAGCACCACTTAGAGCTGGAAGGGCAGATGCCTGGCAGCCAGCAGAGCCATGGCATTGCCACCAGTCACCACGGGGTTCATGATGCTAAAGAAAAGCTGTGGAGACAGTGGCTGGTGTGAAGAGGCATCTCCCACCTTCTCTCTGTTCTGTCACACCCCTGCCATGGCTCTGTGGAGATTTCTGCCAGGGAAGTGCTGTTTTTTCCACTTCTTCCTTTCTTTTTTTTTCTTCTTCTTCTTTTTTAGTGCTGTTAAGCAGGCTGGGAATAGGAAGGATTGTCAAAGCCCAGCCATCTCCCAGCAGCCTGTGAGGGATTCGCGAGTTAAAGCCTGAGAGATTTCTAGTCCTTAGGCAGGACTGGGTTTAACTACAAAGAAACACTTCTGGATATCACCAAATTCCACTGATGCACAAGCCTGCCAGCACGGAGGGATCTGGGCACAGGGGCACTCACTGTGTAACATCAGCACTCCTTGGTGCAGCTGAGGAAAACAATGGCCTGCCAGTCCCACCTGCAGGGACCAGAAGAGCCACAGCCTGGTGTTGAGGAGCTTGCTGGGAGGAGGAGGCATGGCAGGGAGAGAAATTAAAGCTGCTTCTTTTGAGAGCTGGGTGAGCAGGTTACCCACGAAGCTAGCTAAAGCTGTATGCACAGCACTGTGAAAACCTTCAGTGGGTCACTGTGACTTTATTCTGCTGTAGAGAATAGTTTAAATCAACCTCCAGGAATTGTTGCCTTGCTGCAGAATTCAGCAGGATGATAAAACAGTCCTCAGCCTCTACAAGGCTTCCATGGGAGGGTGTTGTGTGGTAAGCAGAAATGTGTGAGTACTAGGAATAAGTGAACTGATTCATGGCCCTGTAAAAAAAAAACAACAAACCAAGAAAAACCTGAAGGGAACTTTTTCTCCCTCTCCTGAGTCACACAAAACCTGAGCTCCTTCTGTATCACTAGCTCTACAGTTATAGGGTGTGCTTAAGGATGCAGAAGAAAGATTAAGGGTTTATTTGTCATTAATTTTTGACAGCTTAAGCTGCAAGTATCCCCCTGATGCATGGCTGCCCTAGAGCACCTCTTTGGAAGGCAGTCTGTGCCTCCTGCTCTGCTCAGGTCTGAGCTAATATTAGCCCTGTGCATTGCTGGAGTGGTAATGTCACTGCTGCAAGTGCAGATGGGCAGCAGCACAGCTCTCCCAAGTGCTATTGGCAGCAACTCTTTCAGTCACACTGGGCTTTTAAGTGCCTGAGACTCCTCTGAATGGGAGCTCCAAGTCTGTTTGATTACTTATAGCTTTCTTGCACTCACTGGGCAGGGGTTGTAACTGGGTGAGTTTTAACATTTAACATTTTTGACATGAACCTGTCTTGTTTTTCTTGGGCTTTCACTGTGTTTTCCATGATAGCACTGCTGTCATTTGCACACGTGATGGGAAGGGGTCCTTATGTGCTCCAGGAAAAAGAACCAAAGTCCTTTTTCCTTTCTTTTTTCCTTCCATGGAAAGGGGAATAGCTTCAGAGAATGAGAAATAAACTAATCTGAGAAGCCTGTTATTTGTATGAGCCCCTCATCCCTGATTGCTTAAAGGGAAAACCCACGGGGTCTCTTCCCTCTGCTGCAGAGGGAAAGGAGTGACCCTCCTTGGCTTTTTGGGGGCTTCAGTGTTTGCTCTTGGGGGAGCTTTAGAGCTTGCTTGAAAACACACCACACGTGTGTGCCTCTCAGTGTAGCTCTGTTCTTCTCCAGACAAGCAGGCCACGGGAGCAGAGCTGGTTCCTTCACAACCCAGCTACTTCAGTAGGTTTTTCTGCTAACCAGCACGTGCACTTGTTGCCTTGGAGAGGTGCTGTGCTTTATTTTCCTTTCAATTTAGTCTTGGAAATTGTTTTTCTTTAGACATCTCAGTGGAATATGAACCCATCACTGTATTTGTCATCCTCAATGCATGTTGCCAGTAAGAGAGACCCTCTAGCACCTCAGTACTGGGTTTGATTTCCACACAGTGTTTTTTTTTTTTTAAGTTAACAGAACCTGAAAATGATGTTTCCTGAAGCCTCTTACAGCTTGTTACAGCTCGTAGGGCAGTTTTGAAATCAAGGATAATTGCTGTAGTTGGTGGAGTAAACAAGTAACAAAAGGAGATGTTCCCTTGGTCACTTACCAGGCAAGCCAGCACAGCTTTTAGCTTCACTTTCTCCATCTTTTCCAGTGCCAGGAAGATACATGAGCATGACCTGGGCTCTTGCAGCTCACTGCACTGGATTTGGCTTGCTTTGCTATGCATTAAGTGGGTATATTTTTGGCAGGGTTGCTAGTTTGGACTGACACAAACACCATGCCAGGAACCTGTTCCCCATTCTTTCAATGTTGTGGGAAGTCTTCCAGTATGCTATGATGACTAGATGATCTCTAGGCCCCTTCCAACCCCTAATATCTATGAATCTATGCATCATTTTCCATGAAACCCAGTTCATGGCCAGTAGTTGTGCTTGAGAGCTCCAATATTCAGTTGCAAATAATAAACCTTTATCCCTCCTGGTTGTGAAGAAGGCTGGAGGATGTGATGCACATCACTCTGAAAGGTGACAAGGCAGAAGTGACACTGAAATAAATCAGAAGGAGAAATAAGTATCTCCCAATTTGCAAGTTGCAACAATCCTCTTGTTCTGTTCTGAACCCAGAGCTCCCCCTTGGCTTGGAAGAGATCCTGGCCTGAGTTTTTACCTTGCCTTTGGGTGCTCTGGGCAGTCAGATATGCACGAACCACGTGCTTGCTGGAGCCTGGCCCAGTTGATCAAGCTGGCCCAGTGCCTGCCTGGCTCATGGTGGGCAAGGCTGGTCTGTGCCTGCACAGAATAGATGCTCATTCTCATTCAGAAACACTGCAGGAGCCCTGGGGACCTGTCCAGATCAGAGACACTGACCTAGAGGAACATTCCTGCTGTGCCATGGCCAGGAAGCCAGGTGAGGAGATGGACAGGGCCATCTCTCAGATGTTTAGGTGGCCCCTTGCTTGCTGTGTCAGCAGTCACATGGTGAAGAGCAAGAGGAATGAAGCAGGGAAGGGTGTGACAAAGGCTTAGTGTGAGGGGAAGGGAGAGAAAGGAAGATGAGGTGAAGAAGGGTGAAATTACTGGTATCTTGTCACATTAGGACAGAACGAGTGGAACTCGGCTCTCCTTAGCCCACCAGTTTGATTTAAGCTAAGGACTGTCTGTAGGGCATAGAAAACTCATTTTCTGGACTGATTAGGAGTACATCTTGTCCATGTCTGGCTGCACAGTGCTGACAGCTCACCCAAAGTACCACTGAACTCTTTCCAGTTGCTTTTTTTCTTTTTTTTTTTTTTTTTCTTTGTACATTTGCATGTTCAGGATAGACTGTGAGCCCAGAACTGTGATATTAAATCAGAAAAAACACATTGTCGTGGCCCTCAATTTGCCTTTATCCTGACAAGTCTGAGAAGTGCCATCTGCCTTCTGTTTGCTTTGATTTTTAAGGAAGAAAATGGTCCTGTTTCACTAACATCCTTGGGTACCCCTTCTTATCTCTAGAATCTCTAGTTAATCTGCACCCTATGCTGAGATGGGATTCCAAGATGCCAAGCATTTCTTTCAGCATTGTAGCCCACACTTGTGTCAAATATCCACCAATTCTACATGAACCTTTGCTATTGAGAAGGTTTGTGTGCAGCTCTGGCCCCAAGAACTCCTCAGTTTCAGTCTGGAGTGGTCCCTTGCATCCAGAGCTGCTTGTGTTTGACTGACAGCACAGACAGAGTGATGCAGAGCAGTCTGCCATGTGCTCAGCAAACACCTCACAGTCGTTTTGGCAGCTCATGCCCTTTGTCTCAGTCTCTTGATACGTGTAAAATAGCTCCAAAAAAAAAATCACCCCACCAGAAATGAGCAACATCAGAGGCAGGTAGGCTGAGGTGGTTTATCTCACTGCCTAAAAAGGATTTTTTTTTTTCTCTCCATCTGGGAGTAATGTCTGTGCTGAGGAGCGTAGATGTGGGGACTCCTGTCTGAGTGGAGTTTGTTGGGTTGTTTTCCCAAGGCTGAGGTCAGAATAGCAGAGAGTGTCATGCAAAAGCCTGTCCATGACAGTCCCTGTCTGCCCTTCTCAGGGTGATGTAATCTGTACCCAGTGATAATGTTTCCAAGAGGTGGATAACAGCATTTTAGTTCAGCTCTAATAATTCTGTTAAATCAGAGCTGAGGTTGTAATTGCTGTTTGTGACTGAGTTTGTTCCATATGTGTGTTATGCAGGATGCCATTGTAATGAAATGTTCCCTCTTTGAGCTGTATGCCCTGAAGAAGATGCCTTTATTGTGTGGCAGGAAAACCACTCATCTGCTCTCTGCCTTTGCTGTGCCTTACAGCCACAGGAAAGTGGGGAAAATCTCGTGGCTTCTTGCAGTTTCTTCTGGAAATTTTCAGTTGTGTAAGTGTCAGTCTTCATCCTGATGAGGAGAAATAGATCTTGGAGATGCAAAATATCTAGAGAAAGGCATATCAAAAGGTTGCAAGCATCTTATTAAAAGAGTCTGTGCCATCAGATCAGGTAGGAGGGTGGTTGCTTGGCTTTGGAAGTGTGTGTTGTGAGGCTCCCATCAGAATCAGATCTGTCTTCTGCACAGCCCTTCTCACTCCCTGCCTGTCCTGAGTGTTCAGAGGCAGTCCCCTTGCAAACAGGACTTGGCAGCCCTGCTCTGTGCTGGTCCACTGATGGCCACACTGATTGTGACCTTGTGAAGCTGCCAGCAAGCCCTAGAGAGAGTTGCCTGGGTATGGAAAACTGGCAGACAGCAGCTAATTCTACCCAGAGTGGGAGCTGTAAAAGAGGCAAAGTGTGCACTGGGAGCCCGAGGACAAGAGTGTGTTGGGCTGATCTTCCTTGTCCTGCTCCAGATGCTGATCTGAACCTGTTGGAGAGGGTCCAGATGAGGCCACAGAGAGGATCCAAGGCTTGGATCCTCTCTGCTCTGAGGCCAGGCTGGGAAAGTTGGGGTGTCTGAGACACCTTCTTGTGGCCTTTCAGAATCTGAAGGGTGCCACAAAGCTGGGGACAGAGGTTTTACAAGGACTTGTAGTGACGTGACAAGGGGTAATGGCTTCAAATAAATGGTGGCTGAAGTCTGAGGGCCAGACTCACTCTGCCCACTGTAGAACTCTTGAGGAAAGAGCAGGAGGCAGGAAGGTGGAAAAGAGCCCCAGTGGAGAATGAAGCAAGTTTTGTGGAATGGCATAGCCCTGTCTGTCTTCAGCATCTTTTACCTGCCCTTGAGCTTACTCAGCTCTGCTGTGGCCACTGGGCACATGGATTTTGCCAAGGTGCAAGGGACTATTCACTTCCAGTGTGAAACAGTCTGGAAGAGATGCTGGGAAAGTCTGCTTAATAACAGCACCTAAGCATGGCCCACCAGCAGTCCCCAGAATGCTTCTAAAAATAAAAGCCAGATACCATCATTTTTTACACCGTGAAGCCAAGAGAAATGATCAGAAGTGAGCAGGAATAAGGAAAAAACCAAAACAAAACATAGAAAAAAACCACACAGCATCCTGGAATGTACCCATAAAAAAGGAAAACTCATTTTACTTGAAGTCTACTAATTCAAGTTTCTCATGGGAAAACATAACTCCTGTTCAAATGCTAATGGCTTGTTATCACAGGAATGTTTTAATTTAACTGCTATGTACTATAAGAAGGGGCAGGGCGAGGTTCAGAGAGCAAATGGATCTTCAATCTGCCAGTAATGTTTGCTTTTTTTTTTTATATACTTCTCCTTCTTGATCTCTGTCTCCAAAGGGACATTTAAAAGCAGCTGATTTCAACTAGAGGTAATAGCACATATTTGTGTATTTCTTTTTTTCTTGTTTAAAACCAGAAATTTATAGCACTGCTAGAATGTCAGTCACCAGAGTGGGCCTGAGAGCACAGAAACTGATAGAATTTGGCTAGATAAATAGAAATATAGTAATAACAAAAAGGGGAAAAAATAGAAAACGAGCCAAAATTGTCTTACTGGAAAGAAAAAAATGCAGCACACTTTAGCTAAGTGATAGAGAAAAAGAAAGCAAATTGGGCATTAGAGCCACAAGCCATCTCTGCAGGCTTCTCAGGACAACAGCAAACATCTCATAAAGCAACAACAGCTTCCAGAAACTCAGAGGGAAAGGTTTTCCCTCTTCCAGGAGCACAGCAGACGGAGCTTGCACGAGGGAGAAGAGCAAAAGAGCCCCTGAGTTTTCTTGTGGAAGCAGAAAATCCTTTTTTCTTTCTTTTTTTTTCTTTTTTTTTTTTTTTTCCCCTGGAAACTCTCTTCTCAGCCAATTTATGGGTGGATGCCTCCACATTTGAAGGTTTTTCCTACCACCTTGCATCACTACAAGAAGAAAACTGTCTTGATGCTAACACTCCCAAACCTGTAGAAACACTTGGTGTATCTGATGAGAAATTTACAGGGAGCACTTGGCTGACCTTGACCAGAAAAAAAAGCTGTGTGAGGGAAGAGTGGGATGGTTTTTTTTCCATTAGCTAGGAATAACCATTTCTCAGAAGTCTCAGCATCTTCTGCCTGTCATATGTGATCCTCCTCTGAGGATCTTCAACATGCTGGTGGGATGGCAAAGTCTGTGCTGGGCTCTCCTGGCCAGACAGTGCCTGGTGTCCTTGAATGGAGACTTTGCAGCCTGCTCAGATCCATTGCAGGGCAGAACAAGGGACATTTTGAGACAGTTTAGAGCTTGGGGGCTTGCTTATCTTCAGCCCACTCATGTGCAAGATGGACTCTGAAAGAGAGAACTAATGGGCTGCAAAAGCAGTAGCAGCTGCTGGGGTGTCTCATCCCACTCAGTGGACAACCAGGGAGGTGAATGTTTGTGATCCCCAGAGACACTGGGAGCAATCAACACTTCCCTCCTTCCAGACAGGTCTTTCCAAACCTTAGCACCACCCAAAGTTTGAGGCACACAATAGCCAGGCTCTTACAGGGTGCTGGGATGAGAGCAACTGGCTAAAAAGAGGGAAACTTTGAGGAGCGATGAGATTTCAAAGTCTCTGTTCCTCTTGGTTTTCCATCTATGAATCTATGAATCTATGAGAGCAAACAGCATTTGATCTCAGCACCTGAAAAAAATGGGCAAGTGCTGTAGCATCTGTCAGAGGCCATGTGAGGCAGCCAGAACGTGGCTGCATTTCCACCTGGATCCCTGATGCCCACTGGCCCTCCACAGCTGCCTGACTCAGCTCTCCTGCTTGCACACCATGCTCTGGACCAGCTGCTGTGCTGGATGGACTTCCAGCCACACTGAGATTCAGCCCAGGCTTGTGCAGGAAGGCGTGGGGAAGATGGGAGGTTTCACAGGGAAGGAGCTGCATTGCCAACCCCTAGGGCTGCCTTCCTTCCCTCCCCCAGCACCTATCTTATCTTCGCCTCTTTCTACAATGAAAGGGATAGAAAAATTAACAACATGAAAAAGGGAGGAGATGATAAAGAATATCTGAGAAATTATCTATGTCCTCATTTCAGAGCTTTGCATGGTAACAGGGAGGCAGAAGGCCTTTTTTTTTCCCTTTTTCTTTATTAATATATTAGAATATTCAAAAGCTGGGTGTCTCTGAATGTACTCGGTTGTCATGGACTGAGAAAGCTCCTAGGAATTATTCTTTAGACAGACTATTACACTTGAGAAGCTACCCAGGGATGCCTTTCAAGGACCAGAGCAAATCAAAGCTAAAAGATGAAGATTGCTCTTATACCATTAGTGGGGACTTGGGTCCAGCCTGGCCAAGAGCAGTATTTGCATCTTGAGACAAAAGCTTCACCAACAGGACACAAATGCTCTCAGGGATCTGGAATGGGGAAGAATCAGCCACATAGAATCATCATAATAGAGTCTTGGGGTTTGGAAAGAACCTGTGGAGATCATTGAGTCCAACCCCCCTGCCAGTGCAGGGGCACCCAGGGCAGGACACCCAGGAACAGATCCAGGCAGGTTTGGAAAGTCTCCAGAGCAGGAGACTCCACAACCTCCCTGGGCAGCCCCTGCCAGGCTCTGGCACCCTCCCTGGGAACAAGTTTTTCCTCATGTCGAGGTGGAACCTCCCGTGTTCCAGTTTGTGACCATTGCCCTTTGTTCAAGGCACCACTGAACAGATCCTGTCCCCTTCTACTTGACACCCACCCTGCAGACATTAGTAATCATTCCTCAGATCCCCTCAAAGTCTTCTCCAGACTAAACACCTGTTCTGATCTCCTTGATCTAACTGCTGAAGGTTTGTGTGAGACCAGTTCCTTGGGACTTCTGAGCCAGTGATGATCCAATTTCCTGGAGATTGGGGTGTTTGCTCTGGCACATCTGGGGTTCCCCTATCAGAATCTGAGATTTCCTTGGCAGTTAGCACAACGTGCAATTGTTCTTTGTCAATCTTTGCCAGTAAAGCAGTAAGTCTTCAATGCTGCTATAGCTGCTGTGTTCTCTTATCCCTTTTGCTTGCCATTAACCATGCGTTGGGGCCTTGCTACTCGTATAGGAGGGTGACAGCAGAGCTCTCTAGCATATGTGTGTATATATATACAGATTCACACACACTCTGAATAAAGATTTCTTTTCTTTTCTTTGGCAGGTCACTATGGAAAGGATGTTTATCGAAGTGGAGGACCAGATCTCCATAATTTCATCTCCTCCGGGTTTGTCACATTAGGAAGAGGACACACGAAGGGTACAGTGGAAACAATTTTTTGCTAAATAGAAAGATTGTTTAAAAAGAAAGAAACAAAGAAAAATGCTATAACTCAGAAGCTGGGTTCTAAATGCTATGAGATAACAGTATTGGACTGCAGTCAGTAGATTTAGATTGAATGTTGCTGCAGGTAAAATACTGGGATCCTGGCAGAACCTTTTAAATCCTAGCAAGGGATTCAGTGGGAGAGTGTTGGAGTCAGCCAGCCAGACTCCAGACCCCACTCTGACTTTTCAGTTCAACAATTTCTACTGCTTTGTGTTCTCCTGGGTGCATGGTTGCAACCCACCATTGTGCTGCTGTACTTTCAAAGAGAAGGGGAAGGGGTGAGATGCTGTCCAAGGGCAGGCAGTTGACACATCAAGAGTGAGTTTTGGGATTTCTTTTGTTTGACTTCTGGGTTTTTTTTGTTGAGTTTCCTTTTGGGTGGGGTTATTCCGAATATTTGATAAAATTCTTTCTTTTTAGGTCCTAAAACATTTATTTTCTGTGTTCATATAATCTGTGATATAATGTACAAACATGAAAACACAAAAATATACATATACTGCTCTGTGTATGTTCTGTGTATATGTACTGTATATAAAATCTATGTGGAGAGACAGTTGTAGCTCTATTAGCCAAGTAACCATATATCCCAGGAGTTGTGGTGACTCAAAAAGCTCTGACATCTGCCTCTAAACACCTGGTCACCAGAACCCCAGATGAAATGTTCACTTGCTGACCTTGTTGCCTGTTTGGTGAGTTGTTCTAGTGCACGGTGAGACTGTGTTTGGAGCATCTTTCTGTTCACACCCCTACCGGCCCCGTGGCTGTGGGGTGGAGACAACTCTGGGGGGGTGCAAACACCTTCTGTGCCCTGTCCTCCTTGGGTTTTGTGTCCTGCTGACTTCTGAGACTGTTGTACATTTTTTTTCTCTAGACACAATGTATGTGGAGATACCTATATAGACACAATGTACTGTATGTGGAGATGTGTCCATGTGCTTGCCTGGTCCAATGCTCCTGTGTTGTTTCTCTGGATGACCACGACTTGCAAATTATTAAAAGACCTTGATTTGGATTTCTTTTAATTTTTTTTTCTGACATTTCCTGCACTTTTTCCAACTCTCCGTGTCATCCAAAGCAGTGTTGGTCCTGTAGAACTGTCAGAGAAGAAACAAATATATGTATATTGTCTGTGTATGTCTGTGTGTGCTTAAATAAAGTTTACTGAGGCTTGAGGCAGCACCCGTGGGACTTGTAATGCACTACCCTGCAATTCCAGCCTGGAGCTGCACCCCTGGAAGGCAAGCAGAGAAAAACCACCATGAACCTTCAGGTGGGCTGGGAACAGCAATGGGTCAAGGAAGGACTCCTGGATGGCATTTCACACGAGCTCTCCCTTTCCCCTCCCTGCCCAAAGGGAGTTTTACAGTCACATCATGCCACAGCAGGCCTGACAGTTTCTTTAGGGTGAGATAGCAAGTGTGGCCCAGGAGAGGTGTGGTCTGTGGAGTGGTGTGTCCTGGTAGCCTTCATCAAGCACATGGATATTCACAGGGCCTTGAAACCTGCCTCTTTGTCTCAGACATACAGATTCTCTTCCAGCAGTTTTCTGTGCACTATGCTTTTTGCAGTTCTTTCCCAGAAAAGAATAAAACCTGCTTTCCTTCTTTAAGCTCTTCTGTAGGCGGGCCAGTGATTTTCACACTATTTCTACTGGTTTTGCTGGAAGCCCCACAGAGCACATGTCTGTCCCTGGGAAGAATGGGCAATGGGAATCCTGACCACCTCTTCCAGCAGCCATCAGATAGGGTGGTGCTTTCCAAAGTGACCAGAAGGCTTTGATTATCTGAAGAAATTAAATTATATCTTGGCTGTTTATGGACACAAAAGAATGTATTTGCTTTTGGATTTACTTTTCAACTACCTGTAAATTCACATTTGATTTGAACAGCAACATAACATTGACTTCAGACTTTTTAACAGCAACTCCACACTCCCACTTGTGACTGATACAAGTGATGAACATCTCCACATCTTCTGCAGGCAAACTGCCTTGTTTGCTTGTGCAAACGTGGATATCTGTCTGTGTCTGCAGTATGATTTAATTGCCTGTTTGTGTGGTGAAGGCAGGGAGTTTGGCTGTAACAAATGACTTAGGGGCTGTGTCATTAGGATCGTGCCCAATTCTTTATGGAAATGCTCTGCAGTAGATTTCCTCTGTTCAGCTTGATTTGGAAACCCAGTTACATGTGCAGGCAGGAGATGTGAGTGCTTTATCTAGAGTTGTGAGCTTTATCTAGAGCAGCTTCATGCTTAGATTTGGTCCTATTTCAGTTCCAGTGCATGTGTTCAAATCTCCACCTCAACTGCCAGTAGCCAGAGCACCTCACCCTGCCTTGTTGTTCCACCTCATGGAGGAGAGGGTTCTGCTTTTACACTGAACAAAGTCAGTTCAGCTTATCTCCATATTTCTTTGTACTGGGAGACACTTTTGGTGTTTTCTCAACTGTCTTCTGTGCTGTGGCAGAACTCCAAGTGCTGAGTAATATTTAAGAGCTAATCTATTTTGGGCAGAAGACAAAGATGTGAGACATGCCAAACTACCATGGATACCAAATCAGCACATCCACATGTCTGGCAGCCACAAGCTTTGTGATTTATCATTCTTCTGTGACACTCCACTGGCCCATGCATCACTGCCTGGCATTTCAGTCTATAAAATCACTAGACAGTGTGTTCTTCAAACCATGCTAAAAGCCTTCATTGCCAGTCTTTCATGATGATCTAGGAATGAATCCAAAGTCTCCAGGCCACAGAAGGGCTTCATGGTGAGACATGGCAGGGCTAAGTTCATCCAGTGATAGTCATTTTGTTCTGTGGTACTAACCTTCAATGCCATGTAGAGACACCAGCATCCCTAAAGGAGTGTTCACTAGGACACTGGACAGCTCTTCTACCCCTCTAGGAAGCTGTGGGGGGCTGAGTCTTTTTGCCATAAGAGGAAGGGAGGTGAGTCCTGTGCTTGCTGGCACAGCAGTAGCTGCTGGCGCTCCAGTTGCTGTGGTAGTTGCTATGGGAGTTCAGTGCTCCAGTGAAACCAGTAGGAACACTTAAAACAGGAGCAATCACCTCCCTCTGAGCATGAGCCTGATCTAAAAAAGGCTTCTTCAACTTCTCTCTCCAAGCATCTTGCTACTCTCAGATGCCCCAGGTTGAGACTCCTCTACCGTGGACCAGCCTGCTGTCCTGCCAGAGCTCTGCTCAGCCACACAGGCTGCTGTAACAACTTACACAGCTCAGGTAGTTCCTGTAGAACTGTCAGAGAAGAAACAAGTAGATGTATATTGTCTGTTGTATGTCTGTGTGTGCTTAAATACAGTTTACTGAGGCTTGAGGCAGCACCCGTGGGACTTGCAATATCAGGATGGGAGGGAGAGCTGACAGGCTTGAGGTAGCAGCTGAGCCTCATGGCTCCTGCCCACTCATCTGTCTGGAGGCTCTGACAAGCTGAGGGAGAAACCTCATCACTGACCTTGTGCTGCCAGGGATGGCCAGACCTACACCTTGTTGGGTAGTAGTGTCCTGTAGCTTGCTGGAGGTTCAGACCACTCTGGGGAGTGCACTGTGCTCCTCCAGTGACCCCACTGGAGAGATGTGGAGCCCTGGGAGATGGAGAGCCTGATGTCAGTTGGGTCACTCAGGCTTATTCCAAGGCAGGTTTCAAGGGTAAAGCAGCATCTTGTGTTCTCTGCCAGACTAACATTTGTGTTTGTTTGTAAGAGGAGCTCCTACAGTGACAACCATGAAAAGGGCAAATGCATCTCCTGATCATACTTAGCAACCTAGATCTGCCTGAGCTGCTTCAGTGTCTCAGCCAGCTGAGGTGGGTGGCAGCTCCACTTTCTCATCTTTTTCTCCCCTGGGAGCTCCAGAGCTTTCCCATCACCACGTCTCTGCTGCTCCCACTGGAAGATGATGCTTTTCCTCTGTATGGAGAGAGCAAGCACACAGCAAATGACTCAGGACTGAGTGTGTGTCTGCCCAAGACAGCGTGGCCAAGTTGGTGTTTGTGTGTCTGAGAAAAGATTGGTGATGCCAACAGGGCTGTGGGACATCCTGTGTCAGTGTGAGGGTCAGGGCACCTCCTTCCTGAAATGTCTCCATCTGCCCATCCGTTGTGTTCCTCACTTGCACATTCTTCCAGCCTTCACTGCTTTTTCTGCAAGCTGAAGATCTGTGGCAGGCTCTGCATTTTATAGTGACATATCTGTACACAAATTAATATTTATGCAGACACCTCAGTGGATTTACAGTGTTCCCCATGCTGCAGGCTGTGCATTCAGACCAACACGGTCAAATGGGTATTCACTCCATCCTCTTGTGCACCCGTTGTACTCCCTCCCCTTTTACACACCCCCCTGTGCCTGTGAAGACCCCAAACTGAGACCCTTTTACAAGCATCAGCTCAGGAAGCAGCACTTCTGGTGGTCTCTTGTCATGTAAATATGATTCAGAGATGAATGGGAGGAAAGAGATGTATGAATTTACTCATCATTAGCAGTTTGAGGATTCTGATTCCCCTCTTCAGTGCCACCCTGGTTCCCTGATGGTGTGGCTGCTTCCCTGTCACTTGACTGGCAGCCTCGTGTTCCAGTTTCTTTTCCAAAATGCTGCTTCATACCCTTAATTAGTTATTCTGGGGTCTTGGATTAAACTGTCATCAGCCAAACACAGCTACAAACCGTACCATGAATCAGCTCCAGGATGGAATTTACTGTGATTAGTAATCCACACTTGCAGCAGACCCATTAATACAGGGAAAGACAGAAGTTGAAGGGTCAGGGTTTGGGGTTTTTTTTTTTCTTTTCATACCTGCATCTGTAGCATGCCATGAGTAGATTATGCAGCAACTGAGGGTTAGGCATGTCGAGTCCTTTTCCTCATTAAACACTTGTTAGACATTCTGTATCAATGGAGAGATGTCAAACCAGAGCCTCCTGCATCCCAATGAGCCATTTGATGTTAATCCTGGATAATATCTGATGATTTTGATGGTGTCTGGTGGCGTGTGTGCTAAAGATCCCTCGCATTCCCATTCCAGATTCATTTCAGCTCTTGCATATTCTGACACTTAATTGTATTGACTGGAAAATAGGATCATTGGGATGGGGGGAAACTGTTTCATGGCTTTGCAGAAAGATTCCATTACTCAACAGGGCGTTGCAACCCTCTCTGAATTATTTAATCAGCTTCAGATGCCACCGTCCATTTCCCAGCAGAGACTGGACAAGTAGGGTTGGGTTTTTTCTCTCTTTAATAACCCTGTGTATAGCTGGGTGGGAGGAGAGTGGGAGGTCATGGAAAGCATCCCAATGCCTGCAGTTGATGTAGGCAAGGAGTGGGGTGAACATGAGCAAAAAAAACCCTACATTGGTCCCTGGGGTCACTTTCTGGAGCAGAATCCATTGAAATCACTACAGTGATGGGTTGGTGCCTCAAACTGCCCACAAACCTGCCTTCAGGCACAGCCTGGAATGTGGTTTTCTGAGCTAGTGTGTTCCACTCTGGAAGCAAGGAGCAGAAGGATTGGCAGCTAAACTGAAAGCCTTCCACAAGTTGATTGAGGAAACAGCAGAAAAAGGGCCCCAAGCAGAGCATGGAGCACAGAGCTCACTGCTAAGCCAAGGAGATCCAGCTTCCCGTGGCAAAATGCCCTCAGCTGCTCCATAGCCAGCTAGGAAATGAGGCTGCTTCCTGCAGCAACTATCACAGCAGCTTGGAATGGTAGGGCTTGGAAGGCACCTAGAAGATCATCCAGTGCAACCCCCCTGCCAGAGCAGGGGCACCTAGACCAAGTCACCCAGGAACAGATCCAGG
>JAOEGS010004583.1:18454-30417 GCA_025447755.1 Corythornis vintsioides | reverse complement strand
GCTCCCCAGGGAGGTGGTTGAGGCCCCATCCCTGGAGATATTCCAGGTGAGGTTGGCCAAGGCTCTGAGCAGCCTGGAATAGTTGAGGGTGTCCCTTCTCCCTGCAGGGGGCTGCACTAGATGCCCTTTGGAGGTCCCTTTCAGCACTAAACATTCTATGATTCTATGACCCACAGGCAGAGAAAAGACAATGTATAGGGAGTTTCTCCCAGCCATCAGGGCACCACTGCAGAAAGCTGGAAGGTGCTTGTTAAAAATCCCATCACAAAATCACATCTTTCCTTCATATGTTGCCTGGTCACCTATCCACCCATCACTGCTTCCAGGCACTTTTCATGAGAAATTACTTTTTGGGCACTGGTCTGCAAAGCTTCACCCCCCATGAGTGGCCACCACTGGTGATGACCTAAACAGCAAGCAGGAGAGAGATAGAGGTGCACTGTACAGGAACAGCTGATTTTGGAGGAACCAAGAAAACACTGTGGCTTCACCCTGGAATTCAGAAGCATTTTGGAAAAGGTATGTTGAGATGGGGCTGGAAAACACTGTGGGTATCTTAGCAGCCCTGGAGGGAGACAGGTGAAAGTTGAGCTATCTCTACTCCACAGGGTGGTTGACAGAGCTGTGGAGATAAACCTTGAAGTCAGAGATGCTGTTTTTGAAAGCCTTGTGATGATGTATAAGAATGAAGGAATCCAAAGACATAGAGGACACCACCATTGAAAGGAATAGAATATTTGAGAGCTTGCTGCAGCTGGAAGAAAACAGAGCTGTTTGCTGTCATTCCTCATTAAAATGAAAAACAATGTCTTTGTGCTCTCTATGACTACTTCTTCTGTGAACTTCAGACAGAAAACTTGGTATACTGTGCTCTAGAGGAGATACAGTCTGAAGTATTTTCCCAAGAAATGGCAAAAAAAATCTGTTTTCACTATGCATACATGTGTAGTGGGATCTGAGCTATTTAAATGGGGGAAATTAGCTCCAGCATTTATCCTGCCCATGTGGGAAATGTCATGGCTTCAAAACTGCCCAAGTACGCTGCCAAAGAGTTCTAACACCTGAACCACCAGGGAACGTGCACTAGTTGAGGCTGCAGTGACTCTTCTAGTTCTTGTTTCTCTCTCCTGGAGAGCTTCTTGTTCTTCTATTAAGAAATATCCCAGCAGAAATTGTTCATCCAGAGCCATCACTCACTCCTACCACTCTACCTTCAGCACCTTCATCACCTTGGGGGGCTGGAGCATGTGCAAAGAAGGGCAGTGAAGCTGGAGAAGGGTCTGGAGCATAAGACTTGTGAGGAGCAGCTGAGGGACCTGGGGTTGTTCAGCCTGGAGAAAAGGATTCTCAGGGGAGATCTCACTGGCTACAGCTTCCCAAAAGGAGGATGGAGCCAAGTGGGATCAATCTCTTCCCCCAAGGAACAAGTAACAACACAAGAGGAAACGGCCTCAAGTTGGACAGGAGGTTGCACGGGAGGAAAAATTTATTCACAGACAGGTTTGCCCAGGCCTGGCCCAGGCTGCCCCGGGTAGGGGTGGAATCCCCATCCCTGGAGAGATTCCAAATCCATGGAGCTGTGGTGCTGAGGGCCATGGGGCAGTGGTGCCCTGGCAGTGCTGGGGTGATGGTTGGACTTGATGATCTTGAAGGTCTTTTCCAACTAGAACAGTTCTGTAAAGTCTAGCCTGTAGTTTGCAGGGGGTGAAGCACAAACATCTTTCCTTCAGGTGCTGTGCTGCTGTGCTTTGGTTAATTTGATCATATTTCCCTTCCAGTTTGCACCAGTTTAAATGAGATTGTCCCTTGTAAACTCTGAGAGCCAAGGACATTCCCACTCCTCTTAGAATCCCATCTGAAATGCTGAGCCCACTTCTGAAGGCGTAGTGTCGCCTTCTACTTTCAGCATCAGTGACACTGGTTGGGAACAGAGCAGGACAAGTATCCAACCAAGTGGAAGTGGGAGGGAGCAAAAATGAGAAATTAATGCAACACATATGGCTTTATTTTCCCTGCAAATCATGTTCAATTTAGGCTGTAATGATTTATTCTAAAAGCACATTTAACTCCAATTTGGTCCTCTAGAACAGAACAGATGGGGGAAATCCACAGAACTGTACTTTTCTGCAGAAAGAAGAATGATTGCATTCATATCCTGATTTTTTTTTCTTCTCCTCCCACCCCCCACCCATCTCCAGATATTTGATTTTTACACTCCTAACTTGACAAATGATTTATGTCCTGGATGTACACGATGTTGTCTGGGGGGAAAGGGGTGAGTTCTCCAATTAGCACATAGTCCTGGCTGTGCAGAAACAACTTTGTCACTCTGCTCTTCCCCCTCCCTCCCCTTGTCCTATTTTCACACACAAATCCATTGTTAATATAGGGCCCACATTGTCTGGAGTGCTGCTTGTGAGGAGCTCCCACCGACCATCAGGCAGGGTGATATCACGTGTATTCCCACAGCTGTGCTGGCACCAGTGGAGATGCTGGTGCATCAACATGGGAGCTCTCAAAACAAAGGCAGACAAGGCTGTATTGTTTCCATTTCATTGAGGAAGACAAGAGAGAATATTTTCTTTTCCACTCTTGATAAAGGAGAAAAAAAAAAAAAAAAGTGACCTGCCTGGTGCTATTTCCAGTTGGAAAAAATTGACTTCTTAAGGGATTTCTAGGAAAGGAAAAATCTCACCTTGAAAAATTAAGACCAGGTCAAATGCCCTAAGGCTTCCTGCTGCTTTTCCTTATGTTTGCCAGGCTTGCTTCCCAACTCCACAGGTCCAGCCAAAGCAGGGGCTGGAAGCAGCTGCCTCTGCCACAGCAGTCAGAGCTGGGGCTGGGTCGCCAGCCCGGAGCAGGAATGCCTCTGAGCCAGCAGCCTGCTCTGCCTCATTCCAGAGAACAGCTTTACAGCCCTGGGAACGACTCTGGACTGGCAAATGACATTAGTTTTATTGACCTTTGCCTCATTGAAGCATTTATTTCATCCTCTTTAGCACAATGTGTCTTTTTATGCACTATTTTACCACCCTGTTACCTTGGCTCCTTACGGAGCACCCTCCAATCACACTGTGCTGTGTGCACTGGCCTCAGCATCACTGCCAGGGGCTTGGCAGCCCAGAGCCCATCACTGCCTAAGGGCAAGGGCCTTTTTAGAGTCCCTGCAAGAGCTTTAACTCCCTTTTGCACATTTACACCCCCGACCAGTAAATATTAGGGCTACACCTTTGCCTGCACCACCTCTGGTTGTACCACCACGTTCTCCTTCCACCCAGGGCAAAATAGTGCCTTATTCTGGGGCACTCAGGAGGGACTGAACACACTCAGCAGAGAAATGCTGGACCTGGTAGAGCTGGCATTGCTGTTGCAGCTTGCAAGGCTCAGGGAGCTGAACTGGGTTATTCTTGTCTTCAAGACGTGGAATCTGAAGCCCAAAAGCTCCTTGCTTAATGTATGCAAAGGTCTCTCCCAGCCTAGATGATTCCCTGGTTTGTTGCAGATGGATGGCCAGATTAAGAGCCTGACCCTACCCTGTTCACACAAACCAAACCAGTTTTGCCATTTTAAGTCCCATTTTGATCCAGAACCCTGGAAAAGGATGTGGCTACTTGCAGCCCCCCCAAGGCAAATAGAGTCCAGGGCAGGAGGGAAGACTTTCCACCCTTACTCCTGCCAGCTGTGGCTGGTTGGATGTTCATCTCACAGCTAAGCAGGAGCTGTGAAGGGAACACCAAACATTCCTAAGAGACTGAGACTCAAAACACACATAGCTAAGGCTAGAAAGGCTAAAACCCATTATCATTTAGGAAGGGATTTGGGGGGTTTAGAGTTGGTTGGGTTTTTTTGGGGCTCTTTTATTTTTATTTTTTTTTTCTTTTGGAACAAATAAAGTTTGCAAACAGTAAGGGAAGCTCTGAGATAAACTCAGTATTCAGTCCCAGATTTGTGAGCTTTTTATACAGAATTTGAAATATTCAGTGCATTTATAAGCAGAAGGACTCCAGTCCAGAAGGAGTTGTAAATGCATCTGTCTTGAGTACCTAGGGGATTGTCCTCTGATTTCTGTCCCTTGTGTGTTCCACTTGCACCATTCACATTTATTCAGGGACTTCCTCAGCTATCAGAAATGATGATTTCTGAAAATTGTTAGGAATCCAAGACTCTCGTTACCTCTCAAACATCTGCACAGAGCTTTGTTCAGCTTCAAAGCTGAAGTTAACTGTATTTAATATCTGGATTTGTCTCTGAAGCAGCAGCAGCAGCAACTGACAGTAATAAAACCCTACAGGAAATAAACTTGGAGTAGAGCATATGTAAGCCAGGTCTTGGTTAGATCTATCTTGAAAGCCAGGATGAAAGGCAAAGCCAAGAAGGCTTTGCATTAGCAGGTTCAAGTGTGGCTGCCAATTGCTTGGTGGAATTAAAGGATCCCATTGAGCTGTTCTGATTCGTCCCCCTTACACAGACTGCTAAGTGTTAAGTCAGCCAAGGGTCTTACATTTCCAGCTATTTTGGTGCATTCTGGAATTGTTTCTATTCTTAATACTCCATAGTCATTAAATTACAGCCAGCTGTGTCCTGTCACTGACATCTTTTTTTTCTGCAAAGTGTTTTTAAGTTCATAGATGTTGGGTCATCTGAGAGCTGAATGACAGAACAGCACAGAACAGAGCAGAGACAACCCAGGAGCTCATCCTGGGCATTCTGCAGTTCCTATGAAATGCAGTCAACACGTGGAAGGGGCTGGACACTGAGGAAAACTGGTTATGGAAGGGCATAAAAGAAATTCAGGCATAAAGGAAATTAAAGCACAAACTTTGCTTAAATGAGCAGGAGTGCTATTTTGACATGTCATTTAACATTTCCCAGATGGCTTCAACTAGAGATGATTTGAGACCTTTCAAAACATTTTCCTTGTGTGCAAAATGACTCTTTACAACAACAAAGAAAGAAAACCCAACCCATAAACCATTTGGCTGGTAAAGCCATTGTAATTAAACAATTGAACTGGCCTGTGGTCTCCCAGGTGGAGATGCCTTGGCTGCTGCTTTTAAAGAGCAGCTGCTGGGAGAGTTTGTTGTAGGGGAGATGATGTCTAACAAACCTGGCCCTGGGCTTCAGGGGAGCTTGTATTGGTCACTTTGGTCCTTTGTGCTGTGTGATGAACCACATGAAGTTAAAGATTTTTTTTTTTATTATTTTTTTTTTTAACTCTATCTGATTTTAAGGCTATCAAAGTGTTTGAGCACAGCCCTAAGGCTGTGGAAAGGTGATTTTTTCTTTTTTTAATTTTTTTTTTTTTTTTCTAGCAGCTGGGTATGGGTCAGAAAGGACATGGTATGCTCAACAGTCAGCACCACAGCTGCCTTGGAAAAGCAGGAGCCCAGACACATGAAGGTAAGGTCCTGAATTCTAGCTGTTTATTTTCTTCTAGACCAAGTTTCCACCCAAAGTTCAGGTAGCAGAGCAGGGTTCTGTGCTTTGTGTGGCTCCCCTGGGAGGCAGGAGCTGTGCACAGACACTGGTTGGCACTCATCAGAAATAGCTGGTGGGGAGAAAGTAAAGAAAAAAAAGGGGGAATAAAAAAAAAAACCTAAACCAAAAAAACAACAAAACCAAACCAAACCCACCACCAAAAAAAAACCAAACCAGTGAGCCCTTGGAGAGCACCCAGCTCTGCTGAGGAAAGGTGCCCCTGAGGGGCAGGGCAATGGGAGGAGAGGTGTTTGCTGAAGGCTTGCCATGCTCCATCAGCACTGCTCAGGGAGCTGTGGGCTGGCATTTCACAGGTCCTCTTTCCACTGCTATGTGATTCCAGTTTTTACTCAGGGAACAAAGGCAGAGTTAAATCCACTGAGGTCAGAAATCCTTGGGGGGGGGGGATATTCTTCTGCTCTGCAAAGCAAATTGATTGGTTAACTGTGCAGTGTCAGTGCTCAGGGGACTGTTTCTTTGCCGTGAAAATGCCATTCCTATGTGTTTCTTGACAGAAATTAATTTGTGCCTCTGCTTATGTGGCAGCTCCACAGGCTCAGGGCTCTTTCCCAGCTCTCCTGTGGCTGATTCCATTGCCCAGTGCTGCTGAATGGCACCTGGCAAGATGTATTTTCACTTCCTCTTCTTTTTTTCTTGGAGTTGTGGTGCAAAGAGGTGACCTGGTGACACCCTGAAGAGCAGGAGATGCTCTGAATGCCAGTGGGGTAGCAAGCAGCATAGCTCATTTGTTCCCTTACAAACTGACTAATTTTCAAGCAACTGCTGCTGCCAAGCACTTCAGCAAATAGACTGAGGCAGTTTGGGATGGAAAATAACAAAGGTGGTGACTAAGATCCCCTGTATTGCTTATTTTTAGTGGGGAAAAAAAAAAGCGCCAAACAAATGAACATCCTTCTTCAGAAAACAGAAGCTTAGGGAGGAAAAGCAGTGATTTGTTGGGTGTTTTTAATTATTTTTAAAGTATTTTTAAACGTGCATGGGATTGCAGTCAAGGTCACGACAGTTCCTTCAAGGAGAGTTAATAGCCCATGTTATAAACACTTCTAGCAGGAGAAAAACCTACAGAATAAGAGGATCTTCAAACACTGAATTGTAGGGGGAGGGTGGTGGGGAAATAAACCCATATGCTCCTAACCATGAAGCATGAGAGCTCATAAATCCTAATGAGTGGGTGAAGCAGCAGCTCTACAGCAACAGCATTGGGTGATAAATCAACTTTGCCATGACCAAGTCCCCTCCAGTCTCAGAGGCTTCCCTAATGTTGATCCTCAGTGGGTTTTGCTCTTTGGTGAGTCATGACTTGGCACGTTCTCCTTGCTCCTCCACATGCTCAACAGCAGAAGTGGGTCCCAGCCAAGGTGGGCTGGGTGCCAGCAGCAATTGTGGCTCCCTGGCTGGGCTGCAGCCAGAGGACTTGTGCCAGAGGGTGTTTAACAAACAGGTGGCTCTCGGTTGACCCAAGGGGCTGATGTCTTACTCCTCCTGTTGCAGGCATAGCCCGAGCTTGGGATGGGGCACTGACCCCACCATGCTGCTGTGGGACTAGTGCCAGAGTGTCTGTAGCGGAGCTTAGTCTTGCTTTGAATTCACTGATGAAGCTGCTGCCACTTCTCTGGAGGCATTATGAGCCCTGCTGGCAGGTACTCTTGCAGGGCTTGTTTCTGAGCAGCATCCTCTCAGGTGGGGTTCAAACTGCTTTCCTCTGAATTCAGGGTTGAGGAGAATGTAGGTTGCTTTTGTAATTATTATTTTTTTGTGACTAGGCTGCAAGATGTATTCTGTATATTGTACTGCCCCACATTTGGCTATGGAAGGACTGGTTTTACCTTAAGAACAGGGGAATAAGGGAGCAAGTGTCTGAAATCCCTCAGTCTATGAGAGTGTGTTGCCTACAGCCACCAGGCATCTCGTGTCCATGGTGGGAACTGCCTGTTTAGGTGGGAACAGTGGCTTGGGAGTCAGGAGAAGAGAATGTTGTTTGGGAGCAAAACAAGGGAAGTGCAGTCCCAGTCCAGCCATTGTGTGTACATCAGGCTTGTTCACTGGGCATCAGCCCCATGTGCTGGCTGTCCTGGGGTTGCAGTGCCCTTGGAGGGTTACAGCTGGGCAGTTGGTGCTTAACCATTAAAGATTCCTGCTCTCCTGAGCTCTTTATCTTGGTAAAGCTGAGTCATAGTTGGCAGAGAGTAACAGGAGACAAGGTGCTGCTGTTGGATCTTCAAATCACACAGGGGGTGAAGTTACAGGACAACACTCCCCCCCAACCCACATATAGCTGTTCTTGCTGACGAAGACTAAAATTTAGCTGTATATACCAGTGAAAGGAGGAGTGATGGGTAGAACTACTTGATGTTCTTCCCTTACACACACTGACCTCCTGGGACTTGCTCTTGCAGCAGGAGGGGATGGGCTGCAAGAGACTTGGCCATGGGACAATGGAGATGGTGCAGGTGGGGCTTTGGTGCCCAGTGAAAAGCTGTGCAGGGCAGGGTGGAAAGGGGCAAAAAAATCGTTAGATAACATGAGAACACTTGGGGCTTTTGATCCCATTTGGAATGGGAGGCATCTTTGTTTCAGGTGTTAGGGTGGTAGCAGCAAGTCACCCGCTGTTGATACGTGTGCTTTGTTGTACTTGGGTCCAGCTAACTGAGACTGACTGACTTCCCTGGAAAAGCCACCTCCATGAGCCACAGCCACTTCTGTGGCATTGCTCACCTGTTGGCACAGTCCTTGTGAGCAGCAGAGCTCTTAGTCTCAAGGACAGGCAGCAGCAAGCAGCAAAAAGAAAGTGGGATCTCCATCCTTTGGAGACTTTCCAGCTGAAATGGCTTCCTAGGGATGTTTTGAGGAACTATACCTAGGGCTGAGATTTCAAGCAGCCACTAAATCTGTGTAGATCAAAAGGAGTAGAATCATTCCTCCTGGGGATGCTGCTTACAAATCCAGGATAATCCAGTGTTGGAGGCAGGATGCAGGACAGCACATGGACCAATGGGGTTGAGCTGGTGATGGCAGTTCCTATGTCCCCATAAGAAAGGATAATGTAACTGAGAGCCAGAGGAAGCTAAGTTGTGGGGACATCCAGCAAAGGCCTCCAGAATTCACTGCTGCTTAGTTTACTGCAAAAATAATTGCAGTCTTGCACAATGCAAATAGAAGGGAGGCAGCTCAGCATAAGCTGTGGAAAGAAAGGAAAGCAGGCAGGGTACTAAAAGAGACAAAAAATGATGATAATTGATTATTATGGCTTTAAGGGAAATACATGACTTTTTCTGAAGTGGTTTTAATGAGCAGTTTAGGAGAGAGAAGTAGTTCTGGGAACAGAGATTTGTACTGAGAGTCCCAGGAATGCATCCACTAAACCAACCTGGGGCTGCTTAGGAAGTCTGAGTGGGCATCAAGAAAATATTTGGTGGGAAAGAGCTAGCCTGAAAGTGCTGCCCCACTCCCAGCACCCCTTGGGATCAGGCCACCTGGGGCTGACTTCCTCTGCCTTGTGCAGCAGTTATGTGCACCAGGTGACAAGATGTGAGATCCCCTATGGTGTGGAGAAAGCAGCTCCCATCACTGGGCATTCAGCAGCCTTTGCTCGCAGACTGCTCACATTTACTGGTGCAGACTGTGTCACCTGCCCATGTGCCCACCATAGGGAACCTAAAGGAGCTTGTAAGAACCTCTGAGAGGTACCTTTCTAGACAGCTTCTGTGCCCCACCCCCTGCTCAGGGTCCTTCATGGGAGCAGTTCAAAGAGCAGCTCACTTGCGGCTGAGGCACCCTGAGGGAAATGCTGTGCCCAGCTAAAGCTCCAGCATCCCCAGCAAGGCCTTGATGCACTCACTGAATCTTTGAAGTCTGTCTCATTGTGTGGGGTGAATGTTCAGCACCAGAGAGCTTCAGAACAGGAAAGTAACCTGCTTTTCTGAGTTTCATACAGTGCCCACAGCCTGCCCAAATCCACAGACATCTGCACAATTGCAGTTTTTTCTGCACTTTTCTTCTCAGTCCTCCCATCTGTGGCCCCTTTGCTGGGCAGAAGATCTGAGCACCTTTGACAACAGGCTGCTTGATCATCCATTTGTGGCTCCTCATCACAGGGAGGGCAGGAAGGGCTGCTCCCTTTCTCCAAGGAGCACTTTGGGACATCATACAGACTGTTTGCTGCTGACCTTTCAAAGCAAAGGAATTCAGAGTGCAGCTGGCTTGTAAGAATCACTCTGCTTCTCATCACCACTTCTGTTTACTAACAATGGGCTGCCTGTGCTTTAGATAATAATTTCTAAAGAAATGGACAAACAAGAGTATGTGTGATTAGCTGCAATGCAGGAGTGTACAAGCGGGATACTGATCATCCTGGAACCAAGGGCAGATACTATATGTGAGGTTCATTAACAGCTGACATGGGAACCTAGACCCATCCCCCACAGAAAGGCAAATTAAAAGGTGTGTGGTAACAAGTAACCTGCTGATAGGTGATTAAAAGAGCAGGATTTGAAGGGTATTTTGGTTTTTAGCTGTAAGCAAGGACAGTTTTCTTATGGTGATCCCCACAGGAGGATGGTTCCTGGAGAAAGGTGTCCTGTTCTGCTGGCTGCTTCTGGCATGCTAAGCTGAAGGGGCCTTCTATTTGCTATCAATGTTTTATTGAGGATAACAAACCTTTTGCAGGACAATGGCAAATCCTATGGACATCTTTCCCCTCCATCTGTGCCAATTCATGGGCTGTTTTGGGACTGGCTTCACCAGCTGCATTTGGGGTCTTGGGAGCTGAAGCTCCTGCCTGCCTTTCAGCTGCAGAGCAGTTGAGCAAGCCAAGCAGTTCTGTCCAGGGACTGCTTCCTTCCAAGGCTGAGCCTGTGGGGACTGAAGAATATCCTCCCAGTGCAACTCCCAGGGAGTCTTGACCATTTGCAGTAAGATAAACATTGTAAGATAAACTTTCCAAAGGGAAACTTGTATCAGAAACAGGACTAGGGCAGTGATTGCCCCTCTGTCCCCAGTACTGGTGAGCCTGCACCTCAAATACTGGGTTCAGTTTTGTGCCCCTTACTCCAAGAAGGGCATTGAGGGGCTGGAGTGTGTCCAGAGAAGGGCAACATTGTTGGTGGAAGGTTTAGAGCACAAGCCTTGTGAGGAGCAGCTGAGAGACCTGGGATTGTTTAACCTGGAAAGAAGGAGGCTCAGGGGAGATGACTTTGCTCTTGACAACTCCCTGGCAGGAGGATGGAGCCAGGTGGGTTGGTCTCTTCTCCCATGTAACAAGTGACAGGACAAGAGGAAACAGCCTCAAGTTGTGCCAGGGGAGGTTTAGGTTGGATGTTAGGAAAATTTGTCCCCCAAAAGAGCTATCCAGGGTTGTCCCAGGGTGCTGGAGCCCCCATCCCTGGAGGGGTTTCCAAGCCCTGGAGCTGTGGTGCTGAGGGACATGGGTCAGTGGTGGCAGTGCTGGGTTAATGGCTGGATTGGATCTATCTTCAAGGTCTTTTCCAACCTGAACAATGCATGATTCCAAGGGCTGTGTGTAGTGCAGCCCTCATGCTGCTTGCCACTCAAACTGCAAACTGGAGAGCTCCAAAGATCACCAAGTCAGTTATAGGAAGCAAACCAGAATAAACAGCCTCATTATCAGGCTTTCTTTTTCAGACTGGCAGAACACTCCAGCTCTGCTCTCTGAGGGACACTGTCTGCCCTGAGATTCCTGGGGACTTACCTGGCTACAGCCCAGCAAACGTACACACTTGATCTCCTCTCCCAAGATCTGCTTCTTCCACCTCACACTTGGCACCTTCTCCTGGTGGGTGAACACAGAGGCCTGGCAAGAGTCAGTTGGCTGCTCTCTGGGTTCAGGTAAAGCCTTTACTGTAGATGTTATCCTAGATTGAGTTTTCCCAGCATTCTCCTCCAGGTAAATTGGTGGCTCATGCTTCCATGAGCTACTGGGACGCCCCTGCCTGGGTTGCTCTGTAGAGCACACACTGATTTCAGTGGTTTTTGGCCAAAGCTGCGTGTGCTGTGGGGTTTGCAGTCTGTTTATCCACAGCTGAGGTAAGCACAGTGCAGGAACTTGCCTCACATCAGCCATCTGACCAGGGGAGGAAACAGGCTCTTTTCTCACTTCCCACTCTCTACAACAAAGGCTTGTTCATAAGGTCTCCTGCTTTTCCCCAAACCCTTTCTTCATGGCCAATTGCCACAGAGCACACATACTGATAGCATCAAAGTTGTCCTTGGAAACCCTCCAAGGGATTCAGCTCAGTGGACCACAAAGTTGTTATTCATAGTTTGGGAACTACTGATCTGCCTGAATCCAACTATGAATAACAACTCTGTGGTCCACTGAGCTGAATCCCTTGGAGGGTTTCCAAGGAAAACTTTGATGCTATCAGTACGTGCTGCTCTGTGGCAGTTGGCCTTGAAGAAAGGGTTTGGGAAAAAGCAGGAGACCTTATGAACAAGCCTTTGTTGTA
>JAOEGS010004583.1:0-11273 GCA_025447755.1 Corythornis vintsioides | reverse complement strand
CCAGAGAGGGTGGTTGGGCATTGGAATGGGCTGCCCAGGGAGGTGGTGGAGTCCCCATCCCTGGAGGTGTTTAAAAATCGTGTGTATGTGGTGGGGGGGGACATGGTTTAGGGACCCTGGCATTGTAGGGTTGATGGCTGGACTTGATGATTTTAAAGGTCTCTTCCAGCCAAATGATTCTGTGATTCTATGATCAGGTCCATAAATGCTGAGAACAGCTCTCAGTCATCGCTCTGTTGTTCGGTGCACTCCCTGACATTTGGGGGGTGGCAGCTGGCCTGACCTGCCTGTGGTTTTGACTCCTTTATTATTTCCTTCCCTTTCCACGGGGAAAAGGAGCTGGTGAGGAGTTCAGCAAAGGATGAGGAGCTTTCTACAAGAAGAATGGAGCAAGGAACCCAAATGCCGGTGTTGGGCTGCCTATTGAGAGAGCTGGTCTCAGCACTGCTGTAGGGACTCTGCTTTGCTTCTACATGAAACTGGACTCTTTGAGGTTTCTGATGACTGTTCATCCTCCTCCTCAGTAGCAGGTAGGATCTGCCATGCCTCAAAAAGGGACTTTCTCAGATGTCAGCACCCATACTTCAACATCAGCTCACGCTACAGACAGGGTGCACTAGCCTTAGCCTGAAACACTTCCCTAGACTGAGAAGTTTTATGTGACTGAAGCTTCCCTGTACCTACCCACTTCCCTATCACTCCTCCAGCTAAGAAACCAGGCAGTTCTTTCTTGGAAAAAAATATACTGATTGTCAAAAAAAAAAAAACCCAACTCACTTTGCTCTGATTGTAACCAGATTTGAGCCATCACATGAGGTCTCTGTTCATATCTCACTTGTCCTGATGCTGGTTTTATCAGCTACATCTTTCTGTGAGCTCTGGCTTTGTGCTGTGTCCTGTATCACCAGTCAAATATTTCAGACCTTGCAGTTTGGTGTTTTGGTTTTTGGTTGGTTTGGGATTGGTTTGTTTTTCATTAGAAAGAGCTATTAAAGCAGAGTGGTATCTTTGCCACAAGACTCATGAACTTACAGAGAATGTAACTAAATTGCATTTCCTTTAGCATAACAGAAAAAAAAGACAACAAGAAAAGATAAGTTGATGGACTGATTTTGTTCAGCTAGACTCAGTCCAAAAGTTTTCTTTGTACCTTTTCTCAGTGCAAGTTCCAAGTTTATTGGGCTTTTTGTTTTTGTCATTACTTCTCTGATGTGTCCTGCTTTTTGTTTAATTAACTCCTGTCTAGTGAATGCCTCGGTGCTGTTCCTTCTTCTGTTGGTTGCCCCTGGAAGCCTCCTCAGGCTGAAGAGATGTCCAGAGTGAAGCCAGCCTCTTCAAAGTTGGTCTAGTGCAACAATATTTGGTTCTCACCACTTAATGGCTTGTTATGGTCCTGTAGGTGGTTCTCAGTATTTTAAGGATCAGCTTCATCCTTGATACAATTTAAACACCTTGCTGCTGCTTCTTTTTTCTTATTCTTTCTCCTCTGCTGTGGGTTTCTCTCTGGCACTGCCACAAGAAGAGTGGCCAAGGACAATTTCCAGAGGAGCACCGTGGTCTCCTAAAGCATGAAATGCAGTCTGCTTTGGGAGTCTCCCAAAAGAGATGAACCTCAGTCCTTTGCAGTAGCTTGGACCTGCTGCCTGGAGGCATCATTCCTAGTTGCACCAGTGGCAGCTCTCCCTTTTGCTCAACCACACATGCCTAAATATTGCTCCTCTCACTATTTTCTCCTCCGTGTTTATCTGAACCATTTATCTTGCTGCTTTAGCCATCATGTCATCTCCTCCTCGGTAGACACGTTTGTTCAAGACTTTGTGGTTGTAGGATGATAGAGAGCGAGCTCATTTTATCTCAGAAAGGCAGCAGCTCTGTGTGTGTGTGTGTCCTTTCCCTCTCATCTCTTGTCATCTGTCTCATCATCAAAGATTTGGTTTGAAAAGAGGCAATTTTATTTCTTTGCTTGTCTCCCAGGCACTTCCTTCCCATGACTTGCTGCCATCCTATTACATCAGCTGGTGGATTCTGGTGCTGCAGCTCATCAATAAAGCAGCAAGGTGCAGGCATCACAACACAAAACCCAACTGAGTTCCTTTTTACACAGCTGATCAAATGAATCTTTGTGCTCTCCCTCCACATGGGCAGGAGCTCTGTGCTCAGTGGTGATAAGCTTTCCACACTGCCAGTTGGATATTGAAGTGCAAATTCTGTCTTCTATGGGAATTCAGCCATCCCTGCTGGCAGCTGCTTGGTTTTTCAGTGCTCTGAACACTTCTTCTACAGGACATCAAACCAGTTTACCTTAGTCAGGACAATTCCTGGCACGTGGAGCTTTGTGAAAGATCATTGCTTCTGACCAGGTTGTGCACTCACAGGACTGCTCTGTCTGCCTGGAGTAGTTGTCCTGCTTTGAGTTATCATAGAACACCAAGTTGGGAAGGACCTCAAGGATCATCTAGTCCAACCTTTTAAGATAAACTATATATATATGTAGTTTAAGTGAGATTGCCCCACACCCTGTCAAGCTGAGTCTTAAGATGTCCAGTGTACCTCCCTTAGGAGATTATTCCAATGTCTAATTGTTCTCATGGTGAAAAGTTTTCTTCTGGAGTCCAATTGGAATCTCCTCAGGAATAACTTGTACCCATTACTCCTTGTCTTTTCCATGTGACTCCTTGTAAAAAGGGAGTCTCCATCATCTTGGTAGCCACCTTTTATGTTATGGTACATGGTAATAAGGTCTCCCCTAAGCTTTCTCAAGGCTGAACAAACCCAGTTTTCTCAGTCTTTCTTCCAGTCCTCTCATCATCCTCATGGCCCTTCTCTGGGCCCTCTCCAGCGCATCTGCATCTATTCTGTATAGAGGGGACCAAAACCAATCACAGTGCTCAGCGTGTGGTCTGACCAGCACTGAGCAGAGGGGGAGAAAGACTCTATCTCTGCTGCTGGTGCCCCTGTTAATACAACCCAGCATCCTCTTGGCTTTCTTTGCTGCTGCAGCACACTCCTCACTCATGGTGAGCTTGTTGTCCACCAAAACCTCCAGGTCCCTTTCCACAGGGCTGCTCTCCAGTCAGGTAGATCCCAGTCTGAGCTGCATTCCTGGGTTATGTATTCCCAGGTGCAACACCCTACACTTGTCTCTGCTGAACTTCATAAGGTTCCTGACAGCTTACTCCTCCAGCCTGTCCAGGCCGTCTTGGAGAGTGGTTCTCCATTCATCTGCATTCATCTGGATTCTTGTTCCATGGCCTGGGTCTCAACAGTGCTGGTAAAGACAGAGGTGAAGAAGGTATAGAGAACCTGTGACTCTCCAGCACTGCTGGTCACTAGTTCTCCTCTTTAATAGTAGGCTGAAATTCTCCTTCTGTTTCTGTTTGTTGTTAATGAATCTGAAGAACCTGTTCTTGAAGTTTTTGACATCTGTGGCTATTTGCAGTTCAAGATGAGCTTTTTCCTTCCTAACAGCCTCTCTGCATACCCTGGCAATGCACTCGGAATTTTCAACAGGTAATGTTCTACTTTGTAATTTTCAACAGATAGTGCTCTATTTTTCCATTTCTGGGACATTTCCCTTTTGGTTCTGAGCAGACCCAGAAGCTTCCAGTTAAGCCAAGGGGATCTCTTGCTCCTCCTGCTTCCCCTGCCTTTAGAGGGTTTTAGAACTGGTTTTGTGTATCTAGGATAGTGTTCTTGGAAGAACTCCCAGCACTCACTAGCTCCTTTATCCTCCATGGAAGCTTCCCATGGGATCACTTCAAGCTGAGCCCTGAGTGAGCTGAAGTTTGCTCTTCTAAAGTCTAAAACCTAAAGCTATAACGGAACCAATCCTCCATTCAGTGATTTTACTTCTCAGCTCAGTCCTTGCACTGTCTGAAGTGAACAGCAGATCTTCACAGCCAGCCTCTGCTCCTGGCAGTGATAACACCCCATGGTTAGAGCACTACCAAGGACTGGACTCTGGGTTGTTCTGAAAATTGCAGCCCAATTTCTGTGTGTGTTTGTTCTAAATGAACCTTATTTAGGGTCCCATGTTATCTGAGGAATGTATGTTCAAAAGTTAGGGTATTTTGAACAGCTTTTTATAACCAGCCCTGAAGCCTCATGCTGTTATTTTTTTGGCACGGACAGGCATTTTCAGCCACGAGCATTAGACTTCTCCAGAAATATGCAAAAACAAATGGGATAGCAGGGCAAAATATTTTACAGGCAAAGTGACTTTCCATAATAATGGAATAATAAATGCATAAGGGGGAAAGGCCAAGCTCAAGTGCTAAAATGCCTGCACAAGAGCATTTGTTCCTCCTCTGCAGCTGCTGGAGCACTGCTTGCTGCTGTGGAGTCACTGGGAGGGAATCTCATTAGGAAAATGGGCACGCAGCAGCACCCCTGGGCAGTGAGCTCACCCTCCTCATTGCTGCCAGCACTTCCCCTTGCTGGAGGATGAAATGTATGATAGACACAACAGTTTATTTCCAGCAAGAACATCAGGAAGCTGTCAGAAGACTCCCGAGGAAGCCCTAGGGAGTGTTTGCCAGTGCAGCAGGAGCTGTGCTGAGACTGGGGACGGGAGGATTTGACCTTGCCAGGTAGCAAATTGTGCTGTGCTGTGGCTGGGGGCAGATGTTGAGCTGCTTCTCTGGCTTTCTCTGTACCTGCTTCTTTTCCCTACTCTGTGGTTTGGAGAAAGGATAACATTTAACACGAGCATAGGCCATGTTTAGTCTTCTTGCCATCTGAAGGCTCTGTAGCCTATTGCAGTATGACACCACTCGTGCCTTGGAGAGGATGTAACTGGTCTTTAATATTAGGGATGTGTAGTTGTGACATGGCTTATTAGCACCCTTCAGACCTCCTCCCTAGCTGCTAAACTGATAAAACCAGACCACTTTTATCAAATATTCATCCCTATAGAACACCAAGTGACTAGAAAATGGGTAGATGTGAAAGGTTTGCAGCCTGTTGGAGTGAGCAGCCCCTACATTTTGGGGATTTTCCTGTTTAAGTTTTCTATGGTTTGTGCTCTGGTCAGTAATGTTGGTACCTACAAATCAAACAGGCTAGCAGACTGGGTAAAGAAGTGAAAGCCTCCAAGAAAATGCAGTGAGTTTCATCACAAGACTAGGATTATTAATAATGTACCATGGTTGTAGCAGGAGACCCCAAAAGAAATTGGAGCTGAAATCTATTGGTTATCTACAAATACACAGAGAAAAAGCAAAAACCAAACCTGTCTTGGAGAACCTGCAGCTTAAATTGACAAGGTTAGAAATAAGCCAAGTGAAAAAAAAAAAAAATAATCCCAAACCAACAATGGAACAAGAGGAAAGGAAAAGAGAAAAGAAAATAAAAAAGTGACAGGGTAGGAAATTAATTTCCAAAGCTGATCCAGTTCACCCACCATTTTATGGTGGATTAAGGGTTCACAGTTGAGTCAAAACTCTGGAGTTCCAGTTCCCTCACTGCCCAGCTCTACCCTTGCAAGAGAAAGGAAACACAAAGGCTAAAACAAGTAGAAAAGACATTGATCCTTAAACGTGGTTGAAACAAGTAGGAGCTTTTATCATGAATGTTAATCTGACAGCAGATATAAGAAACATCAGTGTGTGGTGGAGAAGGAAACATGGCATGCAGGAAACAACTGCTAGGTCTTGGAAAGGAGATTAAAATTCCTCTAGTGTCTTCTCCAAGGACTTCTTTTGGTGTCTTTTCTTTCAGCCAGGCATCTGAACTTGGAGCTGGGAGGAAATCAAGATCTCTTATCTCTGCTAAGCTCTCTTCATAGTCATTGTTGATAAACTGCTGGTGATACAGAGAGCTGGGAGGGTGGATCCTGCCAGCAACCACAGTCAGCAGTGGGCTGGGGCTGGGGGCCTGTTCTGTTCCATGTCATAGAACCATGGTTTGGGTTGGAAGGGACCTTGGAGATCATCCAGTTCCAACCCCCTGCCATGGCAGGGACATCTCCCACCAGAGCAGGTTGCTCAGAGCCCCATCCAAGAGTTGCTGGCCATCTTCTCTCACCAGGGTGCAGAGCTGGATGTTGTGGTCTGTAACCCAAGATGACTGATAATCAACTTCCCATTTACCAAGCACTAACAATTTTCCTTCATGTTTTCAGGGTGATTCCATGCTGTTTCTACCAAAAGAGTTATTCCTGCTCATTTCCATGAGGGGTGAATTAAGCCCTGGGAACAGAGGGTGAAAACCACACTTAGATGGCCATTGCTGCTGGTGGTGACAGTGCTGGGGTGAACCTTCTTCCTAGTGTGTTATTCTGCCACAGACTCAAGAGTGAGCATGGTGAGGACTCCCCAGGTTTCTGCTGTTTAAGTAGGTGTGCACAACTCCCTGTCAAAGTCCAGGAGAGTTCCCAGGGCTCACATGACAGCTGAGAAGCTGTGTTGCATTTGCTGCATATTGCAGAGCTTAGGACTCCCTTGAATTCCTGCTTGAAGTTCTAAAATGAGATTTCACTTGCATCATTGCCTCAGCAGAATGCCTGGCTTGATTTCAACTCCTCTGGTCATTACTGGGCAGCTCCAGTGATTGTTTTCAATGTAACAAGAGTCTGAATTCAACAAGTTGCTGAATTCAGCTTTAAATTGTTGGGGTTTTTTGTCTTTGGTTTTGTTGGGTTTTTTTTAACTTTTCTAGCTCTTCCCAAGTTTTTCTCCTTCAAACAGCACCAGCCTGGGATGAAATCACTTCTAGACCTTATTGTTCATGAACTCCTGAACAGGTCCTTCATCAGCAGGCAACATAGAAGAACAAGTAAAGGGCAGCAAAACCAGTTTGTGGAGGTGTGTTTTTCTTTGTGGAAAGGTTAATAGATTAATGGCAATAGGTTAATTCTATGAAAACTCTGGGAGCTATTCCTGACCTCTTCACTTCCCTGCTTTCTCATGCTTGGAATTCACAACTGGGGTGAGGATCATAAATATTATAATTTTACAATCTTAACGTTTAACAATTTATTTCAGTGTAAAGCTATGGTTAGGTAAGATGGAAAGTAGTCCATAAGCAGACCTAAGTTACTTCTTAGGATAGGGATGTTTGTAGGTTAATTGAAACAGGTAAGATTTATTAGTTCATTAAGCTGGCTGGTCTACAAAGGTCACCATCTTCTCCAGGTATGTTCTATACAAATGTAGACACAGCAGCAGATTTACAGTCAGAATAGGTATATTAAAACTGAGACATCATCATCAACCTTGGGTGATCATCCCACACCAAACATTCTCATATATATATATATATCTCAATATAAAATCCATACATAGAAAGGTCTATAAAAGCAAATTGGTAACTATAATTTAGAGACCAGAGCACAGAGTAAGTAAACTTCAGCTTAGAAAAATGAGCTTTAAGTTTCTGATCCAGTCCATTTCTATGGATCTCATCTTCAGAACCTATATAAAAAATATCCAAGAGACCATTTATACCCAGACAAATTGTCAAAGAGAAACTTATCTTAAAAGGCAATTTGCAATAACAATTCTGTAACTTGTTTCTATATCACAGAATATATCTGTATATAGATAGATACATAGATACAGATATATCTATATCATCCTGGTCTGTTTAAATGGTTATGAACAGAATTCTACAGGTGATTACTTCTAGATTATTAAAATACTGATCTAAAGGTCATGCATAACATCTATAAACCCAGCAAAATCCAACCACCTTTGAACTGGGCATAGCACAGGCTATCTTGGATAATCTGTGCCTCAGGAAGGTTTTGGCCAGAAGTCCTATGACAAAACTTCTTCTAAAACTGTCAGGAGCTCCTTCACATCAGGATCTGAGGCTTTCACTGTCACGTGATTACTTGGCTTTGATGCTTTCTGAAGTTTTGGGACAGCCAAGTGGAGATTTCTACAGACCAGATTTCAACAGATGATTAGCATCTCTTGGACTATCCTGAAACATCCTTGTCAGCAGAGCCAAGGTGCAGCCTTTCCTGGAAATTCCTTTACGTATTTCTTTACTTCTAAGGGTGTAGCTTGACATAGCCACACAAATCCAAATGCTTAATTCTTGGTGTGTTCTGTTGCCACACTCCCTCTTCTGGCTTTCTACAATCATTTAGCAAAGATCTGACACCCACTTCAGAAGAACAAGTCTGGTATTGGCTGTAAAAGCATTAGTTGTAAAGGTAACATGTGCATTGGTAGCAGACACTGCAGAAGGGGCAACTACCTAAAGCCAGGAGCCAGCCACAGCAGGCTTCTGTACACATGGATTCTGGGAAAAGATTCCTTGAACTTTTGGGAAGCAAAAATAATCCTAATGGTGGTGCAGTATCACAGAGTGGTAGGGGTTGGAAGGCACTTCTGGAGATACTCCCTGCTCCAGCAGGGTCACCCAGAGCAGGGGGTGCTGCATCACAGTGTCCAGGGGGATTGGAATCTCCCCAGAGGAGACTCCACAGCCTGTCTGGGCAGCCTGGGCCAGGCTCTGGCACCCTCACAGCAAAGAAGATTTTCTTCCTGTTCAGATGGAACCTCCTGGGTTCCAGTTTGTGCCCAGTGCCCCTTGTCCTGTCAGTGAGCACCCCTGACAAGAGTCTGGCCCCATATTCTTGACTCCAACCCTTTAGCTCTAGCTCAGCATTGATCAGATCCCCTCAGGCTTCTCTTCTCCAGGCTGAACAGCCCAGGTCTCTCAGCCTTTCCTTGGCAGAGATGCTCCAGCCCCCTCAGCATCTTCATGGCCTCTCTGGAGTGGACTCTCTCCAGGAGTTCCTTGTCTCTCCTGAACGCAGGAGCCCAGAACTGGACATGATATTCCACCACTGCACTACCTGCAATGCTCTGGATATTAGGCAGGGATAAACAGAAGGCTTCATGAGAGTGTGCTCCCCAGAATTCTCATTGGCACCCTCAGACCAGGCAGGAGAAAAGTGTGTTTGAATCTGTCCCTGTCAACTGGAAGAACTTTTTTCAGTAATTTTCTTTGCAATTGTGGACTGAACTGCCAAACATTCTCCTGCACTGTTTAAAATCCAGTCTTGTGGTTATAGAGCTGAAATTAATTTTAACGATTGAGAAAAACACAATGAACAACATTTTGCTTTTAAAGTATTGTTCATGCTCAGTTTTCTCCCAATCATCCTCCCTGCCACCATCTCTCTGTGCATTTATCTTCATGAACAAAGCCAGCTCCCAGTGTGAGCATACTGGGAAAACTAGTCCTGAGCCAGTTAGTGACAAATGAGGCAACCAAAACCTTCTTGCACCTCTCCTGTTGCATTTACAATGCCCATTTTGAAGTTGTAAACATTTTGCTTTCATTTCAAGCACCATAATCCATGTAACAGGTACAGAAAAAGGTTCCAGTGTTTCAAATGGTTCAAATATAAACTGAACAGGTGTATATTTGGTCTTAATGTTGTCCCTCTTTTAATCAACTCTGTGGACCCCATATCTTGAAGTGGTTTGACAAGTTTTTAGTGTATATAGAGTTTTATTAAGGTGTCCTACCTTAATACAGGCCAAGAGGAAATGGCATCAAGTGCCAGGGGAGGTTTAGATTGGATAGTAGGAAAAAAAAATGTCACCAAAAGAGCTGAAAAGCATTGGAATGGGTTGCCCAGGACAGTGGTGGAGCCCTGCAGGGATTGAGAAGCTGTGTGGATGTGGTGCTGAGGGACACGGGTTCATGGTACCCTGGCAGGGCTGGGGTAAGGGTTGGACTCAGTGATGACTCAAAAGATCCTTTCCAGTCCCAAAGATTCTATAAAAGCAAAATGAAAAAGTACTTTAAAATGTGTACATATTCCAGTTCAGTGGGCTAAGTCCAGCTTCTCCATGGTTTTTGCATTCAAACTATTTTTATGTCCTAAAACTCCATGGCTTGAAAGCATTATTCCTTGACTGTGAGAAATTACCACCATGGATGAGTTTCAGCATGAAGACCTGGGATGTTTCCTGCTCCAGGTCAGGGTCACCCACCAACCTGTAGGTGAAGGCAGGGTGAACAGCCAGGAAATTCCTGCATGGTCAAAATGACCTTCCATGGTTTCAGAGTGCACTTGTAGCCCCTGTCATGGGGTAGAGCCCGTGCTCTAGGCCCACAGCTGTAGAAACGTGTGACTCAGGTGTCAGGCCACTCACTGCCTCAGGGAGGAGTGTTTGCTCAGATCTAGAGTGAAGTTCAGAGCGTGACAGCCCCAGGGGAGAATCCAGTCCTGCTTCCTCTTCTGGAAAGCCCCCAGCACTTCTGCTGGCTGGGAAATCCTAGTAAGCAGCTCTGGTACTCAGGTCAGTGAGCCTCAGAAATGTCAGCTGATGAGAAACATCATCTGGGGGGCTGAGGACCTGGGTGTTGAAGGAGGGTGGTTTTGTAGGAAAGCACTGGGAGCTATTAACTGGCAGAAAGATACTCTGGTGCAAAATTGTTTGCAAGATGAATGGCAGTAATTTTGCCAGTTTTGCTCTCTGTCTATCATGTGACAGTTCACAAAGAGTAAATTCTCTTACAGCAGATAATAAATTTGCTGTAGCACAGCCAGGCTCCGTGGCTGCCCTAGCAGTGTTTACAGAGAGAAAAAGTACAGGACTTTGAGGGAAAACCCCACCACCCTCACTGCCTGCTGTATGACAAGATGTAATCTGGTGGCTTGTAGTGCCCATGGATCGTGTAGTCCCTGCATCAGCTGAGATAAGGCATTAAAATAATAATCCCAAATCTTACTAACTGCTTTTCTTATAGGGAGACTGAGAACAGAAAGAGATCTGATGTCTTGAGGAAAGCCTCGGGAAAAGGTGGCCTGGAGGACACTTCATGACCATGTTGCAGTATCGAAGGGTGACTACAAAGAAGACAAAGACTCCCTTTTTACAAGGAGTACCTTGGAAAAGAGGAGGGGTGATGGGAACAAATCACTCCTGATTAGAGACAAGGGGAAGATGTTCACAAGAACATTCAGCCACTGAAATAATCTCCCCAGGGAAGTGGCAGAGTCACCAACAGTGGACATTTTAAAGTTTCAGGTTGCTGGGCCAGCTTGTCTAGATGGTGCTTTTGCCAAGAAAAGTTGGACTAGTTGATCCTTGAGGCCTCCTCCAACCTGGTATTCCATGACATGCTTCTCACTGACTTCTCCTGGCAAGGTTGGTGCCCTGATGGTGCCCAGTGCTCTTTGCCAAGTTAGAGCTATTCTTCTGCTTTGTTCAGAAGAGTTGCTGGCTGGGATTCATAGATTCATAGATTCATAGATATTAGGGGTTGGAAGGGACCTAGAAGATCATCTAGTCCAACCCCCC
>JAOEGS010004582.1:5136-20370 GCA_025447755.1 Corythornis vintsioides | reverse complement strand
TGCTATTTAAAATAGGGATTTATTTCATTTTGGGTTTCATTGCCAAGTTCCCTTCACCATCTATTTCTGACTGTTATTGTGAGGCTTTAAAACAATATTTAATTTATATTTTTAATAGGTTTTTCTATTTTTATGGACTCAAATGGTTGTATTGCTGCCTCTTGTACCAAAAAGATGGGCATCTAAGTTTGGTAGTGCCCCACCTGGGGAGGTTTTGAGCACTTAGCATTTGGATTTACCAAAAGGAAGTGGAAGAAGCTGGAAAGTTACTCTGTTTTGCCAACTTCAGCCTTCTGTCTCAAAAAAAAAGATATGATTTGAGTAAGGAAACCCAGCTTCTGGGACACAGAGGCCCTGCAGCACCCCCCTGGCTTGGCAGGGAGCAGGGTTCGACTTCCCAACCGCGGGCAAATCCATCTCCTGATGTAAGAGGATGGTCTCCCCTCTCCACAGTCAACACAGCTTAAAACTCCAGCCTCACAAATCTGTTTACTCATCAGTTTAGTCCTCCTTGAGCGTGCCTAAGTCAAAAATAGATCATCCCCCCAGGACAGGATTTGCCTTATCTGACTTGTGGTGTTTGCAACTCAGGCTGCTAGGGCAGAGCTAATCACCCCACTGCCCTCTGAGCCAGGGAGAGCAACGAGCACTCCCTGAGCACTCTGCCCATCAGCTTTGGCTGAACTTTCCTCTTCTCCTCCCAGCCAGGGTGCCCGTGCCAGGGGAGAAGTTTGGGTTGGTTGTTTTAAAGCAGATTTGCAGCCAGGTTGTCTTGTTCTGAGGGTCAAGCGAGAGCTGTGTGTTGGTGTTTTTCCCCCAGAAATGCCCAATGCAGTGTTCCACCACCATACCCTTCTCCACAGCAGGCAGCTGCCAGCCACAAATGCCACAGGAAGGCTCAATAAAAGTTCAGGAAGGTTCCTTGTGTGGATAGAATTTCTGGTAGGGTGCAGAAAGTGCTTTGCTGTAGGAAGAACAACCACAACCCCAGGATGAAGGGAAAGGAGCAATCCTCTTGCAGGGCAAAACTTGGATGTGATGTGGTCCTCTGCTCTGCTCTTCAGGGTAGTGAGCAGGATGAATCCCTTGGCCACAGCAGGCACATCACCCTCTTATTTCAGTGCCAGCTTCTGGGCGAGTCAGGTTTATTTCTTTAATTGCAGTTGGTGCTTTATTATTGTTGTTAAAATGCAATGACTTCAGTTGGGTGATCAAAACAGCAAAAATATCCCAGGCAAAAAAATGCTTGTGGAAAGCTTGTCAAAGTGTCAGTGACCCTCAAAAGCTTGGCCATTTATCATAAATGGCTTTGTTAATATATATCATCACCAGCACTTAGATCTGCATTTGCTTTGATGCCTTCTCCAGAGCTGTAGAGCAGTGATGATGACAATAGGATATTCAGGTGCTTTTTGGTCAGGAGAGAGAAATAATATTTGACTGCTTTTTCTTATTTGCATTGCAGCTGTTTCTTATTCCCAGTGTGAGGCACGATAGCAAAGCACTCTGCTTCTCCAGAGAAAAAAATTCCCTACTATTACAATTTTTTTTTCATTACAACTTAAACATTTTCAGTTTTAAAAGATTAAAAAAAAAAAAAAAGACAATTTGCTTGATCTGATTTCTGATGCATTTTGCTCCATGTTATGTAGCCACATTTTTTCTGTAGGAAATTTGATACATTACTTTAAGTTAACTACATACAAGAGAATACTAAATAAATTCACTTTATGTGCTTCCCTAATTAGTTTTCAGTCATGTAATTCCCTTCAATATAGAGTTGAGAAATCCCCAAGTCTACCTTGATGTAGTTAGTGTCACATACACTGATCATGTGAAATTGAATTTGAATTTACTACTAATATTTAAACACGAAAGCTGACGTGAACCATATTTCCCCCTTGGATATAGATGTCACTGCTCCCTGTAATGAGCAGCATTATGTTGAATACTTAAGCCAAGAACAACCAAGTTACAGGAACAGGGCATTAATCTTCAGAGAACTGTTGCATTTCATGCTGTAGACAAGCCAGTGTCTTTGCATTAACCACTTAATTACTCAAGGCAAGTCTTTTGGAACCTATTGCTGATCTGTTGGAAAGATGGAGTGGGAATAGAGATACTGCCAGGATCACTTGGAAATGGAATGTGTGCTGAGCTACACTGCTTGGAATTTTCCTCAGCCTTCAGCTGGTGAGCTCAGCAGGTCCAACAGGATTCTCTCCCTGCCTTTGCCCTCAGATCTGGGGGGTTGTGTCCTCTGTAACCTGTGGAGGAACTGAGGCTTCAGGAAGTCCATCAAGAATCGTTTGCAAAGACTGATTAAATCCAGGTTCTTTTGCAGCCTCTGAGGTGCAGGGATGGGATGGATGCTGCTGGACTTGTCACCTAAATTGGACATGGAACTGTTGGCCAGAGGGATGTCACAAGGATGCTGGTTTTTTTTAAGTCTCTTAGGGCTGAAATAACTCCTCAGTTTCTCTTCCCTTTTGGAATACCCTGTGATTTCTCACGTTGGAATTAGTGAAACACAGTCCTTTGGAAACCAGATCCTTTCTCCCTCACTATAGTGAAAACCCAGAGTAATGATCTTTGTTGGTTGCACAAACCAGTCTCCCTGTATGATTTGGGGGTTAATATTTCCCAGGAGGAGTGCTGCTTGGAGTTCAGGACACACTCATTTTTGGTTAAAATCAGAACAGCTTTAGGCAATAATATTTTTTTAAACAAACTTTACAATTTAGGCTTTTTGCAGCTTTTTTTTTTGTTTTTGTTTTTTAATTCCCTAGATGAATTCCTTGGAGTGTGTTTTCCAGCCTCCCAAGAAACAGTTAAATGCCTGAATTTCAAAGGTTGGAGCACTTCTACAAGCAACAGTCACAGGGAGGAAAATTAATGGTTTTCTGTTAATGACTCATATTAGTCCTCTTTGGTGGTCCAAAGAGATGGATTATATATATATTTTTTTGATTTTATTTTTTCCCCCATTTCTTCCATGTGCCTGTCACGGGGCTGCTTTTCTGATTGCTGGTTTTGTTGTTAAAAATGTCACTCTCTTTATTCACCCTCCTCCCCATAGAATCTTTAAAACTGAAGGCAGGAAAAGTGGAATATACCTGTCATTTAGACCAGCTAGAACAAAGGTTGATAGAAAATACATTCCTAGTTTGAAGAGGCTTCCCTGCTGATTTTGTTTATCAGAAAATGGCAAGTTTTGTTCCTAATGGACTGAAATTTAAATAAAATCTGACTCTGGAAATAAAAGCAGCCATTATGACAAAATAAAATTATATATTTTATAGGAGAAATTGAATTAAAATGCTAGTTTCCTTTGGTTAAATTCTTTTACATAAGGAAATGAATAAACGAGAGAGAGGGAAATAGAATGAGACAGAAAGCTGATTGTTGAAGTAAGCTTTTTAAAAATCAATAATCTCTTGTAATTTATATTTTTGAAAAAAAAACTTTGCACAGACTTCCATACAATCTCTTGAATTATAGCTACATTTTGATGTTGCCTTTCATTAGAAGCTGAACTGGGGGTTAAATAGTGTTTTCCCCAGTGGGATCTCAGGTCCTGATCAGACTGTGGGCTTTAGAGAACCCCCTTCTACAAAAGAAAAGCAGCTCCAGAACCTGAGTTGATTGAGCAATTTTATTTATCAGCATTCGTTAAATGAATTTTTCCAACCAGAAGTTGAGCTATTTCTGGTCGTGTGGTTCATGGGCAGTAGCAAGAGTTTGGACCCCCAAAACTCCTGGACCCCAGGAGAAGAGTGCCCAGGAATCCAGAGCAGGGGACAGCTCATGGATTATGGCACCTTGGGACTTGGTGCTGGGTGGATTAATTCATGGACCAAACGAGAGACAGGGGATCTTGGTTTGGAGAGCTGTGCTTTTTCACCATGGATGGGCTCCAGGTTGGGACCCTTCTAAAGAATAGCTGCTGGTTCTGAGAAAGAAAAGGCAGAGATGCTGCTCCTGGTGGAGATGCTGCTGTGTGTGGGTGGGAATGTTCCTGCAGGGGCTGGCTGGAGGGCAGAGGGTCCTTGTCTGCTGTGGCCGAGCACCAAGAGTTGCCCAGTCCCTTCCGAAGCTCTGAAGCCTTTGAAACACTTCAAATACATTCTCTGGTCCCTCCTTTTGTGGCAAAGCTGGAAGAGTTGTCTACCTGCTTCTTCCAACTGAAATCCCTCTTGAAATCACCTGTTTTCCCTCTTGTCGAGCCAGGGTTCAGTTTCTTCTTTCCCCTTTGGCTTCTTCTCTATTATTCTTTTAGATGTGATTACATCCCATTGCATCTGATACTTCCCAGAATTAAGCTCTCCTGGCTGCAATGAAACCTCAGGAAGCCTGGAGTGCTCTGGCAAAAGTCACCCCTGAGCTTGTTTGTGGAGATGGTTTTGCCAAGCCCACACAGCTTCTAATTACATCTTTTCACTGGCCTGTTTTAAACTGTCCCCTCCTTCCCAAATCTTTTGTGTGTTAGGCAGAAAAAAACCCTTGTTCTAATGAATACAGTATGTTTAGGGTAAGTTTCATTGCATTTGGTAGCCAAGCAATTGTAGGTTTTTATTAGAGGTACTGAAGACTTCCAATGGAGATAATATTTACACAGTGGTCCAGAATTGTTTGCATTTAGGGGAATAAAAAAAAGGAATAATATCCAAACAAGATAATTAAAATGTCAGTTACAAAGTACCTTTAATTTGCTTTGGCTTTTGATTTGCATTTTCCTTTACTTTGAAGACAAATACACTTGATACCAAATTTCTCCTTCTCTAAAATATGAACAACATATTTTATGTTTAAATATGAAAATATTTACAGTGGGATTGCAGAAGTGCAGCCACATTGGCATCCTTGGCCAGTGTTTTTCAGCACACAAACACTTTCTGTCTGGATTTGTTAGATGCTGACATCCCTTGTTGTTAAAACACTCTGTTGTGGATGAGTTGGAAAAAAAAACCAACCCCAAACTAAACCAGAAAGGAATAAATACAAACCTCTGAAGCTGTGTGTGGTGCTCAAATGGACAGGTAGCTGTGGAAAAGATTTAACCACTGAAGTTTCTTTCTATATTTCACTTAAAAAACCCCAAACTCCCCTGTTGTTGTGTATATATATTTGAAAGTATATCACACGTGCTAAATATATGTATTTATATAGAGAGAGAGTAGATCTTTTCATTTATGGCCTTTGAATGTATCAGCTGGAGAAAATTACTTAAAGGAGGTGACTTTGAGAACCAATAGCACAGTTTAAAGATGTGTTTGGAGATTAATGGCAAGAATAAGGTTAAAAAAGGACATAAATTACAAGCAGGAGTTTGTGAACCTGTTGCTCGTTGCATACTTGGAGTTTTCTAGTTGTTTAGCACTCAGCTTTCCTTTTGGGATATATCTGTGCTGTGAGCCAGGAAAATCTTGAGTTTCATAAAAAATGGCCATTTTTAATCAGGTTGGATAATTTGTTTTATTAATTTTTTTTTGGTAAAATGATTTTGGTAACTCTTGCTGTGCCTCTGCCGCCAATTAGTTGTCACTGTTAATTACTGCTCTCCAGTTTGAGCTGATGTGGTGGGTACTTTGCAAAATCTCTGGGGATTACCCGAGATGAAAGGGTTGCTATGCAAATACCAAATCTTACTCCCTAGTATTTGTCACCAGTTGCAAAGCATGGATTTTTCAACCAACTATTGTATGGCATCCTAAATAAATGCAGATGCTGGCTCAGGCAGCTTGAAGGGAAAAAAAACCCCAACAAGTTAAGCTTTTGATTTTTTTAATAGTTATTTCTATTTTCACTTTTTTTTTTTCTTACTGCTTTAAGTAGATTTGTATTTGCAGAGCCTGAAATGTACTCCTCTTTCTTTTTCCTTGCAAATGAAAAGCTTCTACCTTAAAGAAGTGAATGATACATTATCTGCTGTCTCCAAATTGAACCCATTTGGAGCTATTTGCATCCTGTAGAAACCTACAGCTGAGTGCTGTGCTCAGAGGTGTAATGACTGGTTGTCACAACACGCTGGAGGTGGCCCCATAACAAAATGATCCCCTGTCAATCCCCTGGTAGGAAATGCTTTGGCAACCTGTAATTCTGCCTCAGTATTAACGTCCTGCCTGGGTTTTGTTAAAGAGCACTTGCTAGGAAGTGGAGCTGCTCAACTTGGGCTTCAGCTGCTGGGAGGGGAACGTTTGATGGAAGTTTTCGAAGGCATCACATGGGGTTAACAGGGATTTGTCATTTGGTTCTAATTAAAGGACTTAATCTCTTATCACTAGAACAGCCTATTTTTGTTATACTGAAGGCACAGATGTGAATAGAAACATATTAATGAGATGTCACCAGACACAGTCATTTAGTGTTTTGTTTAACTTAAACATAGCATCAAATGTGCATCTGAGCAGACACACGTAATGACATTGAGAGAGAATTCTAATTTCCCCCCACATTTGCATAACCTTTAGCAGCATCCACTTTAGATCCACCTTGCAGTGGTTATTCTATATTCCAAATTGCTGTTTGTTCTACTAGTAAAAGGGGCTCCAAATCACCCGGTGACATTGTTTGCCAGTCAAACAGCCTGTTGTTTTCCTTGAGACAAACATGTGTCTGCTTGACTTTGCTGGCTCTCCAGAGAGAAGCAGAACCCCTCCAGCCTGACAATCATGGTCGTTGCTCTTGCAAAGTGATGAAAAGCAAAGGTTAAGCTCATCCATAGGTATCAGCCTTGCCCTTGTTGCTGTTTTTCCCTGCAGGAAAACCTAAAAACGAGGCCAAAAGTGGTGTGGATTGGTATGAGATGGGAATTTTGACCTGCTGTGCATCCCTCAGTAGCATCTCCATCGAGCTCAGCTAACTTTGGGCTGAACAAAAAGTTCTACAAAAGTCACTTTCTCAAGGTCACGCCAGCAATCGGGGTGAGAACAAGGGTGAACGAGTCATTTAATGTGCTCAGATGCTCTAATGAGGGATTTTTGAGCCTTTGAGATTATTAGGGACACCCTCTGGGAAATGAAAGGTTTCAATCAGATTAAGTGTGTCACACTTCCCAAACAAAATAGGTGAAGAACTCACCAAAGCCATCATTTGAAATTATTATTATTTTAGTTTTTAACGTTGTTTTTTCAATGCAGCTTGGTGACTCCATCTCATCCACCACGTCCTTGTGTGTGTGTGTGTGCCATCACTGCAGAATTCTGTGCCAAATGCCAGTCTAATTTTCTTTACTAGGGCCACACTTTGTCTCTTTGTTTTAGCAGAAGACTGGAAATTTAGACACCTGGACTTTGTCTGTCTTGCAGCCCAACTCGAGGCAAATTGCTGAGAGCCAACTAGTGGCCTCACCACAGTGGGTGCCAAGGTTTCCTTGAATGAAATCAGAATTTCTGCTTGAATTCTGGGTGCCCAACTCTCAGTTATGCAGGTAGTCACTTCCAGGATCAGTGTTCATTCACTTTTTGAGCTCTTTGTGTGTTAGGGAATTTTTGCCCAGACTGGGAATTTCCTGGCCACCCAGTGGAATGTTTCAGGAGTGCTGTGGAGTGGCTGTAAAATCAAAGAAGAAACAGGGAATAGTAGTAATAGTGGGTCTGTGAAGAGCTTGGACAATTATTTTCATTAGGTGTGATCAAGCCCTTGGTCAGAAGTTCCCTTATTTCTTCCAGTCATGTCATGCATAATTATATTATTTTTTTCAGGAACTGTTGATTAGGCATGGAGAGAAGTAGTAGTTTGGCATTTATGTCACCGTTTTAAATGTTACCCAGAAAATTCAGATTATTTATAAACCAAGAGCAGTAGCGTTTAAACAGCTATGAAAATCAATTGCCAGGAATCATGAAAACCATAAAAATTAAAATTTGGATTGAAAAAGAGCTTGTAATGCTAAGATCAGCTTGATGTATTTTGCACCAGAGAGTTCTTTCCGTGTCAGCTCTAGCAAATAACCCTCTGTTTTAGGGATTTTTACTTTTGTGGCATATAGATATGTATTTATATGGTAGTAATGAGTAAAATAAGTGATTAAATGTCTACATTTTAACCCAAAAGTGCCTGTATTTGCCAGTTTATCCAAGTGTAGTCTTTGAAAGTAAATGAGGGTTATTGATGTCAATATTAATTTGCTTTTAGTACAGTAACTCCATCTACTGGTTTGATCCATTGCACCTCAGTTCAAAGGATTTCTCAGCCACTCAGAAAAATATTCATTAAAATAATTAAGGTAAAAATAGAATGGAAGGCTCCTAATTACCTTAGAATTGCCTCCTGCACACCAAGTTGAATGAGGAATCTTTTCACATGGGTAGGAAAGGTCCCCATATATTAATTTAGACTTAAACCCTGAATGAACAGCAGTCCATGTTTTCCATAGGTGATATTTGGACCACCCTTTTTATTTTGGATTTTTCTGGAGGGAGGTCCCTTTTAGTAGGTGACTTCCTTTCTTTTCTAACAAATGGTTTCCTTTGGCTGGTGTGGTTACAATCATTCAGGCTGGGCCTTCAGAATTCCCACTGCTACTCTTTCCTCACTTGTATTGTAATTTTTTTCCTTAAAATAAAAGCAACGACATGCTAGAAAGAACCCACAGCAGCAGTTAAGGACAACTGAGGAGGAGAATTTGGTTATTTCAACTTGTAATGTTTTCTTCAGGTGGCTTTAACCTTCGGCTGTTGCTGATGGTCACAAAAAACTCATCAGCAGAGGAATTAATAAATGTTTTTCCTGGAGTTATGGAGCATCCTTTTGGAGAAGAGAACAGAAATAGGTTATTTTTATGTAGACAAAGGAGAATATTTGGTGAAAACATTCTCCTTTGCATAATGGAAAGAGTGTGATGCAGGTGAAAATATCTCCATTTTTCACCCTGGCCATAAAATGCAACAAACCTCTATGGCCTTAAAAGAAAATAAGAAGCTAATTGATAATTTGAGTGCTCACATCCACTGGCTAAAGAGAAAAATGCAAGTGTGACCTTTTCTTGTCTTTGGCTTTCTTATTTTAGTCACTCCCAGGTTTTCACGTTGAGGGAAAATCAGAGGTTGAGCCCCAAACTGCAGAAATAAACCTGTTCTCCATTTGAGTATCACTCCATATCTCTCTGAGACAAGGGCTGAAATGCTTTTCCATTCCACCTGAGCACACTCAGACGTGTTAGGAAGGCAGAAAACTTTATTAGCAGGGCTATCTTTTGTTTCTAGCAAGGCAAAAATACTCTGCAATTTGATTATTGAAATAACAGGTAGGCTGGCTTACATAGAGGGCATATATAGAGAACAAAAGTTAATTTTCTGACAGCTAAAATGCAAATTATTGAATCTGTTTATTCTCTTTTTACTTCCAGAGCAGCAGAGTAAAACCTGGGTAGGTCCTACCTGTAAAAAAAAACCCCAAATCTCTCTTTACAGAGATGTCCCAACTACTCCATCCATCTGAGGTGTGTCTGACTGAGACACAGCCAGTCCTTGCAGAGAAAGTTGTCAGCCCAGAGTTGATGGAGCTTCTCTGTTCCCCTTTCTGCCCCTGGTAAAAGTTAGAAAAAGGCTCATAAATGGCAAAAAAAAAAAAAAAGTAGTTGTATACAGGAAATGTGACTTGGCAGCAAAAGCCTGTTTTGAAGTACACTACATGGTTTCTGAATAAATATTTCTTTAATGCATGTAATTACTGGATCAGCAGAATAAATGTGGTCGTGGCCTTGTAATTAATACATTGTCAAAAGTTCATTTAAGTAATTTAATAATTTCCCTGGGAAAACGCTGTCTGTGGAGTTTGGGCACTAATTTCTTTAAATGAAGTGCAATAAATACTGAATTATTGCTAGAGACAGATTTAAGTCTGCAGTCATCTCACCGTGCCATCTATATGCACTTAAATTGATTTTTTTTTTCTTCTTTTTCATAAGATGCTAAAAATCAAAGAGCTGTAAGAATGTGTTGGTTTTTTTTTTGCTTTTCTTTTTTTTTTTGCTAAAGTACTTTTCAAGCAGCACCACTTAGTACCACAGCTGCAGTTGGCAAATATTTAGTTAAGCATTGTGTAACCAAGTTGGCAAAGGCCTGATGATCCAGTGAGGAATGCAGAGGGAAAGATGCCTGTTTATCCACGGCAGAAAAACAAGATGTTTATCCCCAGATTTGGTGTCATACTTCTTCAGTTCTACCCAGAGCTGAAAAAAAAAAAATCCCCATTTGTAAATCTGAGCCACCCTTGGTCAGCTCTGAGTTCCATGCTGAGAGTCAATTCAATCTGTCATGAAAATCCAGAATAATCTCTGACATCTGGCAGCAAATAACCCCCCGAGTGCTGCCCCTTTATCCTAACAGGAAATATTTAATTTATTTTTTTTTTCCTGGAGTTTTCCATTATAATTTTATGATGATAAAATAAGGTGTGCTGATGTCTTCTCAAAATATTTTTGTATTTATTTCCACGTCTTTCAATGATATTGAGTCAATAAGGATGATATCAGGGAATCTATGAACTCTAATGAATTTTATTTACATTTTTATTATGGCACTAACATCACATCAGTTCCTTTCAAGTGTATATTTGGGAAATAAATAAATGAACATGCAAATCATTTCTTCTTTAGCAGAACCACCCAAACCATCTCAATCACTGCAGTAATGACATTTTCATTGCAGTGAGTGGAAATATTTACATCAGCAAGAAGAAAATACTCATCAGATGAGGCTGTGTTCTGGCAGAAGAGGGGGAAATGGTGTCATTAAGTGAAATACGTGGTGAGATCTGGCCCTTGACTCCACGGCCCTTTTCCCAACAGTGGTTGTACCAGTGATAGGAAGAGCTCAGAGGGAGTTCCCAGAACCCCTTCTGCAGTTGGTAGATGAATTTTCCTCTCTTTGCAGTCTTGCTTCAGGTCTGACAGGAGTTTATTAGGTGGGCTCAGCAGTGCTCCTCCAGTGGAAGGCTGAAGACCCTGTTGTCTGGATGCTTTATCACCTCTTGGCCTCAGAAGAGCTCTGAAGGACATTTCAGATGAGTGTTTTCTGGAGAAATTTGGAGGGTGGATGGCAGTCACTTGGCACAAACATTCTGGGGCTTGATGGTCCACTGCCATTTCCAAAAGCTGCAAGGCCAGCAGCCAGAACTGAAAAAGCAGGCCAAGGGCAGCAAAAACCAAACCTCTGCTCAGTGTGTTTTAATTCTGTTTTATTCATTTTACCACTAGAGCTTCTGGATTGGGCACCTGGGAGCTGCAAGGTGAGGAACTCTCTTGGTTTTTCTGAATCTTTGAGGTAGGAATGGTGCAGAAGTGCCTCCAACTAGTAACTGTCACAAGTCATAAGCAAATACATAACTTTTCAGGAGATATTTCTGTCAAGGCATTGATAGATGTCATTAGCACCACGGAAATAAATTCAAATGCAGACGTTGTATTTCACACACTGAGTTTTTATCTTGACCTCCTAAGGTGAGAGGCAGATGTTTTCCATTGGCAATGCTTTGGTTATTTGTTTGGTTTTTTTTTTTTGTCAAATGCACATCTGAAACCCACCTATATAAAACTGGAATATGGTCTGCATTTTAAGTGAAACCAGGGAAAAAATATGCAGGCTTTGAGAGGAGAAGGGGGGAAAAAAAACCTGCAGTAAGCACCAGGAGATGGGAGTGAGTAAGCATAATAGATCAGAAGAAGGCCCTAAATCAATTTTATTTTCCCAGTTCCAGCATCATAAAAAGTGGGTGGCAGTAAACCAATTATTATGCAACTTAATGAACTAATTAGGAAAATCAGAGCAATAATGGTAGTGGTACTGACTGATCTGAATATAAAAAGTAGAATTAAGTTCTCAGTATTGACTTTTTCAATACAAAGGATGATCTGATAACTTGCAAAGCATTGAATTTGGGGAGAAGGAGGAATGCATCTGGAGATGCTGTGGGTACTTCTGATTTGAAATTTCAGGCACTGAACTAGTTTTGTGACTATGCCCATATTACTGGAAAAAAATATCCAACAAACAAATAAGCATTAGAACATTAAAAGCTTTATTTTCATTTAAATGCCCCTAAATATTGTTGAAATCTGCAGTGTGTGGTCAGTAGGTGCTAAAAACTTGGAGCAAGTGTCTTAGGTGGCTGATCCTCCAACCTGGTGACCTGAAACCTCGTGCACTGGGATGGCCACGTGAACCCAACCACTGGTTTTCACTTTTTTTAGCAGTGGGGTTTGCACCAAATCTGCCCAGGGCCAGAAGAAAGTAACCACAAAAGCACAGCTTCTTAGTGTCAGAATTGTAGAGCACTAAACTACTGGAGTGGTACATGCAGATAATATTGTAGATATTGACAGAAATTATAAATACATTGCTCTCAGGCCAGCATTTCTCATTCTTGCATCTGAGATTATGTATGAGTGTTTCAAGACATTCAATAGTTGGTTGATTTTTCTTTCTTTTACAACGTTTTCTGCCTTTACATATGTTGATAATATGATGTGTGATTATGGGCCTCAACCTTTTCTCTTTAACAGCAATGACAAGGTTCCTTTTGCCTTTGGTGCCAAAATGAACCCTCATAAATTTCTCCATCATTTCCTTGCTATTGTGAACAGCACTGGAGTGTTTTCACGGATTCATAATAAATTTCTTTATCATACAATTACAAAATAGGATTTCTTTCCTAGTTTTCACTTGTTTCCACATCTGCTTTCCCCACTTATGGCAAATTTAGCAGCTATTTTGCCATGGTCTTGATGGTGTTTGGATATGGAATTGTTCCTTGAGAATGAACATTGCTCTCCTAGGTTTGGTCCTACGTGTGTCAGAGCAGTTTCTGTCTTGAAAGATGAGCTTTACATTCTCAAATGGAGTGGTGCTTGTGTGTGTGGAGCAGAAACAGGACTTGGCTTTACCAGTAGCTGGGGAATTATGCTGTTTTTGATGATTTTTCCAGGGAGATAGCTGTTGGGTGCCCAAGTGTTTGATCCCAAAGCAAAGGCAAAAGTGATTTCTTCAATAGGCGTCGAGAAGCACAAAGAAGAAGAAAAAGAATTTCTGTTTTCCATGACAAAAACAAGCAATGTGAATAGTTTTGTTTATTTTCCTGGTCAAGAAAGTCACTGTCAGAGCACATTTAAAACAAATGGGGAGAGGGGAGGGGCAAATGGCCTTCAAGCAAATGGATCACATACAAGACTTTGTAAAAGAGAGAAGGAACTCAGGCCAGCACGTTAAAAATGAGCATTTCCAATACAATTTGTCACCCATGCATAAATCTTGCTGACATTTTCAGTCACTTTAATAGCCTTCCCATTTTATAAATCAGTATGAACTTGCACAGTTGCAAAAAGTGTGTATTTTGAACATCTCATTTGCATACTTTACCAAAAGCCAATGAGGCAGTGGAAGCAACACTGGTGATCATAATAAGTGTTTGGGAAAAGGCAGAAAGATCACTAATGGTTTGCCTTTAGGGATTTCTGTACTCCATAGGGGACGAAAATGAGAAATATTTTTCAAACAGCAGGGGTAAAGGTTTTAAAACTAGAAACACATGGAGTGATAAAAATGTTAGTGCCACAGGGCGCATAGCAGGAAAAATTTACAATGTAAAAACTGTAATTTCAGCATTAGGAAGTAATAATCGTGTTTCATCATTGTTATTAAAGCATGACCCTTAAAGTCACATAAATTAGATATAACTTTCTGGAGAAGTGTATTAATCTTCAATGGGAAATATTAGGAAAGTTTATTATCATCTGAAGATCAGAAGAAAACGAGGGTTTATTCAAAAAAAATGAAGTTAAACTTGGCTGGTGTTTTTTGGTTTGTTTTTGTTCTGTTTTCTTAAGAAATATTCCAGCATTTGGAAACAGCAGCCAGGCTGGTGTTTACTCAGTGCAAAATGCAGTGACCAGCTTTGCTCTGAAAACCAATAATAGTTGCACGAGAAGAAACAAACAGCCAACAATTAATGAGTTAAGGAAATCCAGGAAGTTCTATTTTTAGCCATAAAAGGCTTAAATTTTGGTCAACACAGTCTATTGTCTTGATGCCAAGAGCATCCAAATGATTCATGGAGAATGTTGAGTCGTTGGATAAAAAGAAAAGGAAAATTGGAGCCTGAGCTGCCACAAGAATATCCAGTGGGGGATGTGGGAGCCTCCAGCCTTCCAAGCTCTGGCTGGGCAAGTGGTGGGAATGGACCTGCTTGTAGAAGCACCTGCTGCTGAGGATCACACTGTGCCCCACTGCATCCCTGGAGTGGATTCACCCAGGATAAATGGGATTTCTGTTGTCTTCTGGGCTCCAAAATCCCAGAGGGTTTCCTGAAATAGGGTATGGATTCAGCACTTCTTGCTGTGGCAGAGGTGATCACTGGAATTAGATGGTGGGCTCTGCAAGGTCCAAAGCAGCTTCAGCCTGTTGGGGTTGGCAGTGCTGGCTGTGTCTTGTGTCAGAGCACCAGGGAGGTGCCTCCCAGGGGAGGATTCAGCCAACTGAGCACTGCCTGTTCACTGGAGTGGAACCATCAATAATAACATAGTGAAGATCCCTCATCTTCTCTCCAGTGAGCTCCCTCTGTAAGGACACAAGGATTGGCTTCTTCTGCAGGATTTACATCTTGTCCTATGATTTTCCTTTTTCATGTTTGCTCATCTGCTAGGGTATCCCAGGGGTTGGAAGGGACCATGGAGATCTCAGAGTCCAACCCCCCTGCCACAGCACAGGTCACACAGGAACACATCCAGACAGGGCTGGGAAGCCTCCAGAGAAGGAGACTCCCCAGCCTCTCTGGGCAGCTCTGTGACCCTCCCAGGGAAGAAGCTCCTCCTCACGTTGAGGTGGAACCTCCTGTGCTCCAGCTTCCACTCAGGAAGATGTCTTCTCTTCCTATTGAACTATGGACAACCCCTCCTCACCTTCATCTACAGCCTTTGTGCCTCACCAGAGCAGCAGTGAACTCTCTCCCAAGTGCTCCAAACACATAGGGAGGGTGTCATCATCTCTCCTTCCAGCTGTGTTCTTATGTGGCAATGGCTGTAGCTGTTGTTTTTTCTGTCTGCCAGTCCCTCAGGCAGCTGAGGAAGCTGATGCATAGCCAAAGAATAGGCATCATGCATCCTTGTGATGTTGGAACTAACAAGGCAAACTCACCCAAATGTGGATTTACTGTTTTTCTACTTCCCTCTTTGCACCAGTTAGGAGATTTCTCTCACTAATCTTGCATAGAAATGAAAAAAAATATATATTTTTTTTT
>JAOEGS010004581.1:66074-86031 GCA_025447755.1 Corythornis vintsioides | reverse complement strand
GGGAATAAAATGCCAGGCAGGAACATTGCAAACGCTGCTCTCGGGGGTGAGCCTGGTATTTTGCCATCTGATTATTTCCCCTACTGATCTGCCAACTCTAAATGCAGTAAAACCAATGCTAGTATAAAAAAAATAAGTGAATAAATATATATTAAAAATCTCAGGAATAATGATATTTCCTATAGCATCAGCAAGGTTTTACTGCTCTCTGTAGTAATAATTCTGGAATCAGTCAAAGATGAGCATGGGCAAATTTGGCACAACAGTAGTTTTGGAAGAGCTCACAACCTAAGCTCATAATACTTACAACCTTTAACCACTTCCAAAGAAAAGTAATAATACTGCAACTCCCACAAGTGAACAAATAGAGAAAAAAAAGAAAAAAAAAAATCAAGCCTGCCAGCTTGCAACTTAAAGTATCAGCCCCTGAGGTACCACTTTCTGGTAAATGTGATAAAGTCTTAGAACTAATGGTTTACTTTCATTTTATTGAAGAATTTCGTGAGTTTTCTTAAGCAGAGTAAGTTGAGGCTAGTATTTTGTATTATAGAAACGTATGCCAAATAATTAATTAAAATAATTTCTGGTTTTCTAAAACCTATGTATGTAAAAACAGTACTGTTTGCTTTAGAGAGTGAGGGGGGGATACATAATGGATAGAAGATATATTTGAACTCCAACATTTGCGTAACTACATATATTTTAGTCTAATAGCTCATCAATATTTCTTATTATAATGTACTAGCTTCCAGAATAAATGTTTCCTGGAAGAGACACAGAAAATACAGAACATTCTTTCCTGGTTGTCTAGTGAGGATACAGAGCTCTTTCCAGTGTTTCTTCTGTCCAGTTCTCCATTTATTTCCAATAAAACTTTTCCAATAGCTGTTTATTTCTTAAATCCACAGCTCTGTAGACCTTAGGTTTTGAGAAAATCCCACTTTTCACATTAAACCAAGCTCCTGGTTCTGATAATTGTACAGAATAGAATTAAACCCAAACCCTTGCAGGCTATTGCATTGGCAGACTAATAGAAAGAACTGAAAAATCATGTTAAATCTCTTGATTTTAAAATAAATGGTTGATTTTTTGTTTTTCATCTGGAGGTGTGATACTTTCTGCAAGTGGCAGTGATTTCATTACCTTCATATTACATCTGAACAACATGCAGCAAACTCAGTTTCCTTTCAATCCACTCTACCAGCAAATTTTGACTTCTCCTTCATCACTGGACCTGCTTCTAGAAAGATTTGTTCTCTTTTACTTGATTCTCAGCCTCCTGGTCCCCAAGACAATGGGACTGGAGGGACAAACTCACAATGCTTCTAAAATGGTCTCTAAGACTTTATCTGCAGCTGAGTAGTACACAGCATGCTTGCATTCAGGAAGGTTTTTGATTACTTGAAGGACATAATTGCTGGGCTTGACTGGTAGATGGAATCTAAATGTAACCCCTGGACTTCCACAAGAAGCACAGTCAGCTCTGTGGTAGCTGTTTGCACACACCAATTTGAAATGCAATCCTGGCAACAAAGTGCTGCCTAACACTGCTAAGCCACTATTCAGAGGAAAAATGTTGTCTGCAGAGCCACAAATGTGTCCTGGTTTAAATTAGAACAGAACTAATCCTGTTCAGTGATGATATTTTTTGGCTCAGTCTCTTCTAACTAACTGCACTTTATGAAGTTAATGGCAGATTTTCACAGTCTCTGCTTCCAGGAGTGATAACATTTGATGTTTAGAGTCTGTGGTATACAGGGTTGGTATACAGACCAAGATCACTGCTGATCTTGTATACCATACTGGGGGTGCAGAAAGTAAAAGCCTGGGGAGGAGCAGACAGGACAGGTGACCCTAAACTCAACATCAAGGGATTCCATCCCATATATATCATATTCAGTATAAAGCTGAGGGATAACAAGGGTCAAGCTCTCTTAATGGCCAGCATCTGAAGAGGACTCTGACCATTCTGCCTTCAATCCCAGTCTGCATATTCCTGAATCCAGCTCCTCAATCTATTTCTCATCTGCCAGTTACTCCAGTCTGGGACTTTCCCAGTGCCTGCTCCACAGCATGTCATGACAGCTAAGTAATTGCCACCAGAAAGGTTGGGTTCAATACTGGTTTTGTATATATTTCATGTTATTATTATTCTTTTCATTAAAGCTGTTCTAGCTTTCTTTTCTAATACACAAATCTCTCTACCTTATACCCTTTCTCTTCCCATTTAGGCAGGAAGACTGTTTAACAAAGTCTGTTACAGATCTAGTGGACAGCCCTGACCCTAAACCTTGACAAAATATTACCTGTATTCCCTGCAGCACGTGCATTCTCACCTAAGAGCAAACCCAAGCACACCTTTCTCATCTACACTAACATCCTTCCAAAGACAGTACAAGGCACTTGAAAAGCAGATCTATAATCATCAATATACAACAACAAACCATTTTATCCCCCCCCAACTTTGGCATGCTCAATCAGCTGTTTCACAGATTTTGTTAAAGAGAAATGGAGAATTAGCAATGTATTTTCCTCTCACACCTTACTCAGAAGTTCTGTAAGATCATTTCATAAACCTTTACATTACCCCAGTTTCATACCATTATCTAGATTTTCTAAATCAATACAGAAATAATAAAAAATCATTGTTCACCAGATGCTCCTGGTTGACAGATAAGAAAGAGCACTGTCACAGTAATGATATTATATATCCAAATGCACACAGATGCTACCAGACCTACCACACTCTTAAATGCTGCTCTATAAAAATTAAGCAGCTTCTAGTCTTAAAACAGTGACCCTCAAAAGAGGAAAGTGAAAATGGACCCAGCATCACACTAATTTACAACTGAGGTGGAGCTGAAAATGCAACCTACCCAAGTGGCTCACTAAGTGGAATAATTGACACATGACTGAAAACAATTATCTTCTGTCACAGAAAATATGTGCCCACAGAAGGAAATGCCTGGAAAGAAGTGCCATAGAAGTCTTCACTGCCCCAGTGCTTCAGGTCAGGAAGCAACTACTCTTTACTACTATGATAATAATGACTGGGATCACTTTCTGCTTTAAAATAATTGTTCTCCCAGTCTGCTTTAAGTGTTGTTGTAGCAGTTCGATTAATACATAAAGCTCAGCAAGCAGAAAATGTAGAAATATTTATAAATCTACAATTCTGACACTTCAGCTCTCAAACTACAGTCCTCCTGTTTAGCTTTAAATACTGTAATTCTCACTGCTATGTATCAGAGCTGTATTATTTAAGTTACTCCTATGATGAATTACTGCAAAGATAGAATTACCTTAACAATCAGCCCCCCAAAAAGTTATGGAAGACATATGGTACAGAGCCCGCAGCAGCACCACACTGCATCTTATTATCCACTCAGCATCATTACTGAAGTACATAAAATTAAATTTTTCTGAGAAAATATGCAGCAAAGAACCATTTAAGTAGTCAGCCCTTAATGTGGTACTTTCTGTCAAAACAGCAGGTTGCACAGAAGAGTCTTGACCTTGCTGGTTTCTCAACAAGCATTGCCAGTTGTGGTGAGATGGTAGGGGTGGGTTGAAGAGACTACAGATGCTGTTGTACCAAAGAAAGCCTAATTGGAAGGAAAAGAAAGCCTTTTAACTACAGGCTAAGGTAACTCTCATGCCTTGACTTTACTCTTGCACACTTTCCACATAGGCAAACACCTCTGACCTTGTGTACCTGAAATACAGTAACTTGGTCTAAGGAATGGCATATTCACTAGGAGTTCCAGCTACTCAAAAACAAGTGTTTTTCCTCCCTACACTTCCATCAATACATGTTCCCAGATGAGCACTGTGAGTTTTTAAAATTAGGCTTGCTTTCCACCTTTTTATGTAGTGTTTTAATACAGACATTATTGGTGTTCCTGGCACTGGATAGAGACATCCAAAGGTGTAATGATACACTTAGAAAAAAAAAAAGCAAACCAAACATATAGCACCTTGATATCAGTACAATCAATCCTGCACTGGAAATTGTGCTGGTTTAGGTGTCTGGATTTCTGTGTTTAGAAAAGCTTCATAGAACTCTTCTGAAACAAATCCAAAGTCAGTCAGTGGGAGGTATAACTGGGACCAGAAGTAAAGATTCAGCAAATTCTCAATCAGAGTTTCATGCTGAATGATTAATAGCCATATGATCAACACACATGCTAATGAAAACACAAGTAATAAATTTTTTAGAATCTAGGTCAAAGGGATTTTCATATTAAAGACCTATAGGGAATTATTAAAAACTAAAAATGGTATTAGATACCCAATTCTTATTAAGCTTTAATGAAAACTGAAAATCTACCTGCCATTCATACTTTTGATAAGCTTCACTTTAATATTAATGACAATCTTGAGTATTTCCAGATGCCTACCACAAACATCAGGACAAAATGCTTTTAAAAAAACACTTTAAAATTAGACTTTTCATTCCTTTATTGTTCTGATTGCCTGTATAAAAATATATTTCAATGCTTCTTCTCTTGCTTTGGGGTCTTCAACTGGAAATAATTTGTTCTAAATTAATCTTGGCTCCTAAGTAAGAAAGAAAAAAAACCCAACAAAACAAAGAGAAACCTATCCCACAAAGTGATTTAAAAGCTGGGCATCTGAATAGTGGACCTAGATGAATATTTTTGTTTCCTATCTGTAAAATGAAGAAAACACAATATTCACACTTCAGAAACACATCTATCTGAGACAAATCATATCTGCAAAGTAGTTAAGCAGAAGTAAAACAAAAATCACCCCCAAAACCACAAAAATCAATTGCTGGTCTATGAGATAAATGTACAACTGAAGTGAGAAGACCTCGCACAGGGAAACATGGATACACTATTAGCAGAGTGCAGAGCTGTAACCTGCCACAAGCTGGACTTGGGCTTCTGGCAAAAAGGCAAATCCTGGCTGTTGTCCCATTTTCTGAGCAGTCCTATTGTTTCTGTTGCCAGCTTTCTTTCTCTTATCATCACGTGTAGAGTCATCCTATGACAAGCTTTAATATCACGCACATTTTTTCTCAATGGTAGCAGTTTTCTTTATCTTGCCTTTCTTCATCTTGAAGATCTTTCAAAATCAAAACCAATTTGACAATTTCCTGCATGTTGTGCTGAGATACGCAGCACGGAGCAGACTATTATCAGTGCTACAACAGAGGATCTCACTTCTTTTGATCACTTAATGCTGCAGACCATGTAAAGATTCTTACACTGAATACATGTAGCATGTGAAGTGATCAAACAGTGTTAGTTGACTGGACTTTGAAATCCAAAGAGTAGCTGGAAGGGAAAAGCAAAATCTGGTAGCTCTCTGTATGTTCTCCTCTGCTGCTGCTGCTAACAGCCCCCGAGGTTTGAATGGCATTGCTTTGGAATCTTAAAAAAAACCAAACCCAAACAAACAAAAAAAACCCCACACTGTGGAAGAAAAGTGTCACAAAGTAATGAAAGGGCTGGGTACAGGTAATTATTAGTGTTAATAAACAGCTCCTACAAAGAAGAAATCTCTGAAGGAAGCACTGCAAAATAGCATGAGCACCTCCAACAAGATGCCCTTCAAAATACAAGAAGCTTGCAAATAAACTTAATTGCTAACCCCAAGAAAACTCAAACAAAAGAGAAACAGCAATGGAGCTTTGCATACAACAGAATTCTGCACTGTCAGGCTTGGAATGCCTCTCCGAAGCAGGGGACAGTCATGAATGTGTTGTCTTCACTGGAATAATGAGCATCAGGCTTGAATGATGTCCAAATACATTATTTGTGTTGATGAACACAATAGTATTTAAAAAACTCTCTAACAGTATATAAATACTTACTTTACAACATGTAGCACAACAGCCATTAACAGCCAGAATTGTAAAATGCATCATTATCTTCAAAACACACAAGGGAATGGAACAGTGTCATCCTTTTACTTACAAATTCTTCAATTCCTATGTACTTTACAACATATTTTTACTGTTTTTGGGAAGTATTACTGCAAATGGGGTCTGTTAGACAGCAAATATTCAACTTTTTAGGCCATTGTTCTAACCTCAGTGATAACATGCTCCTGATGTCTGCCCTTAGTGCATCTAGTTTCTTATCTTTGTGTTTTTCTTCTAACTGTAGATATTTACCAGGTGAAAAGTCAGAAGTCCACTGAGGCCACTTTAGAAATAGTAAATGGTAAAACCAGGGCATCTCTCATTAGCTACTTGTCACTTCTTCAGAGCTTCTGATCTTACCCCTATTCTCACTTATTTCACTGTGAAAGAGATGCAATGATAAAATGACAGCCAGCTGATGCAAATAATGTGCTTTTACTATTTTTATTAAAAATTCTGACTCTAGTATGATCCTTTATTTTTCCTAGGAAAAGCTTAGTAGAAACCAGACACACAGCTGTTTGCATTTTCATATTCTACAGCTGTAATGTCAGTGAGAGACTACTTGAAAAGGAAAAAATAAAGAGGAAGGGCCAGAATTTCACACACCAAGACACACCACACACACACAGACACACACACACACCCACCCACCCCTAAATAGCTACCCTACAAATACATCTCTTCCCCATAGCTCAGCCACTTCAAACTGCAACTCAGCTGGCTGGCTTATCTATGACTCATGACATACAACCCTTTGATTACTTGAAGGTTGTGAATAGCTTTGCTGCTATTTGGTCAGCTAAGTCTTTGCAAATAAGGTGGGCAGGGAAGAGAATGGTCATCTCTGAAAGGGGAAAAAAAGAAAAACCCAACCAACCAACCAACCAACCAGAACCCACAGAGTCACTGGGAAACAGATTCATGGAGCTGTTGGATCAAGTACCATTCTTAAAACTTCCTAAAAACATAGCAGGGGAAAAACTGCATCTTAAATAGCCTTCTGGATGGCTTATGTTTGAAATGCTTTGTGCTCTGGAGCAGATAACCCAATGTCTTGCTGACTTTGCTGGCATCACAGAGGTGAGGTTTCCATATGGGTGAACTAACCACTCTTGAGCAATTTATTCAAGAGCATTACACTCAAAATGGCTTTAGCCTAGTAGCAGGCAATGTAGGTGTGTGCATGTAGCCTTTCAGACACACTTCTGCACTAAATGTGATAACTTCAGGGCTATAAAAAGCAAACCCCATTTCTTTTTCTTCTCCTATTATTCCAAATTGTTCTTTGCCCACAAATAGTCTCATTAAGCAACAGCATCATTAGGGGACATCATGCACAATTCTTTTTCACTTGAAGTGCAGCTTGGTTTTTACCACTTCTGCTTTGCCTGTGCAACTGCTAACAGGTTTCTTGGCTCATTCACCATTGCAAAGGGCATTTGTGATTGACAGATCTCCCCAATAAGCATTTTCCCATTTCCTTTTTCAGCTCTGCACATCCTGGGGACCGCTCAGGCAAAGCATCATGCAAGTACTGTGCCCATCCTGCTGTGAAAAAACTTCACAAATTCCAGCATACAGGACATACCACAAAAAAGGAATCCATTAAAGCTGTTCTTCCACTAAGCTCTGCTTCTTATATTACAGTTTGACTTACTTTGCCTTCTAAATAATTATTTTCAGTGCTGCATCCCACACTCAGAAAATGAGCTTGAAGTAGAGACAAGTACAAACAATCAAAACCTTCTTCCACCTTCTTTCACCAACACATTAGGATCTAAAGATGTATGCAAATGCCTCTGTGTATGTCTGTATATGTTTTACACACAAATATATATATGTATATGAATGACAAGGTGAGATAGAACATCCTACCACACACACTCCATATAGGGGAATAAGGATTCAAAGCAACATGATGAGCATTTGCCATTACTGCTTAGCAAAAGATATTCTGGTAGTAAGAAGATGAGCAGAGCAGGACAGCCACGGAAAAGTGGATTCTCTGGGAATTATAATATTAAATAATAACATTTGTAATCAACTCAAGACAGAGATAGGTGACGTGCTTTTTTTTTTTTTCCTTTCTAAGCAACAAATCACAGAAGGGTGAGATTTGCAGAAGATGTACATTCTTGAGCATTGCAGTTTTGTTCTTTGACTAATTTAAATAACGCTGTTCTAATTTCAAATGTCTTCAGTGTATCAGTTTCAGTGCTGATGGATGTTTGCCTCCTGCAGAACACTATCAATTAAGAGACTTATTGTAACCATAAAGATAAAATAATGCTCTGTTTATTGTTAACAGAGAGACTAAACTATAATAAGGATTCCTGATTAATTACTTATCAACAAGAATTGACCTTAATTAGGGTCAACTTCTATGGCATACAGCTTAATTTATTCTTTCATTTCTGTGTGCAGACACATTTCTCTCTACACAATAGATTCACAGCTCAATTCAAACTCTTGAATTATATGGTTATTTTTTAAAGTAAAAATAAATAAAATGGTATCTTTTGAAACCAGTAGAGCTGTTTGAAATGAGACTCAACTTCCCTAAGTAACTAAAATCAATCCTGTTTTTCACTCCTCTTATCATGCTGAAACAATTCTTGCAGAGGTAGCACTACTAGTGGGATCTGGGCAGTTCTCAGACCCATTGGTATCCTTAAACTACCTCATTCAGGTGTTGATAGCAGTGTGAGAGTGGTGCATGTTGCCACACATAAATATTCAGCCAGTGACTTTATGCTGTAATATCCCTTCAACGCCCTTCTCCCACTCTTTGAGGGGAACAATTTTAAAGCAGCTTGGATATATTGACACAGCTAATTGACATGCTTCTGACTGAAGCACAGACAGCTCTTTAACTTTGTTCTCAGCAGATGTAGCAGCTCTGAAGCTGTAAACTAAAATACTGAGCATTGTGCCTACTTAATGAAATACCTAGGGGTGTGCACGTTCAACAGTCATTAATGAGACTGATATATAGCATAGATAACCCCAGGTATGCAGACAGGTGGAGCAGCTGTGGCATTAGAGAAAAATCTAAGAAGCTGGGTAAATACTCAGGAAATCTTTGCAGTGAGGTGTGCTGTCACAGCTAAATGTCTCTCTACACATACCCCAAGGGAGGGTAGCTGGATTCTGTTATTTCTCGTGTATCCTCATAATTATTATTTCAAAACACTAATTTCGTTTAAAAAATAAATCAATCTCCCCCTCTGACACAGAGCTAAAATGACTGCATTTGGGAAGGTGTAGTGGATTCATTGAAACTACAAAGCTCTGACCGCTTACTACATTTACCTTTATGTACTTATCAGTATTGCTATTGAGTAAGAAAAGGTTCTAGCTTGACCCTTAATAACTGGGATGGATAAAAATTGGAAAAAATATATGGGCTTTCATAGTGATCAATTGTATTGTTCTAGAAATTAATGAAACACAATATGAAGCCTTAAGATGCAACTCATGCAGAGATGACCTATGATCTACTAGAGGATTGCTATGAAAACTTTACATAAAAATAAATGGTGAAAGAAAAATATTCCCTAACCAACTATAAAGCACTTAATACTTCACAGTTTTCTAATAAAGTAATATACCCAAAACCCAATACATTGAGGTAAAGCTTCCATATCCACTATCTAACTTCTTTGTCATTAATCCATGCTGGGCATTGGATTTAAGGTTCATTGGATGCTTGGCCTTTAACCCTTTAATTTGTGATTTGTAATCTCAGATATATTTTTTTTTCCTGACCATTTATAATCTGTTGATTATAAACCTGCATTATGAGCTGGATTCCAATTACTAATAAACCCCTTATACATCATGCTTACAGCCTAAAAAAACCCCATTAAATAAATAAAACCCCCTCAATGCATATCTCAGAAGGATCTAAACCTGGTTTAGCCATCACTATACTCTTATCCAGCCTGTTATTGCAGGCTGGAGGACTTTCCACTCCAGCAATTCCAGGCATTCCCACTCAGTGATTCCCACCAGCAGCCTTTGCAGCCATTCCAGAAGCAGAAGTAAATATGAAATGATGGTTTTGGACAGTTTCCTCCTCCCACCCCTGATTTCCTGGCCAAGATGAAGTATTTGAGTTTCCTTAGATCCTTTCTGTGGCACAGCCTGGCAAAACTGTGACCCCCACTTCCCATCTCCCTTGTTCCCAGATAAAATACAGATAAAAGGGAAGAGTAACACAAAGGGTGAGGTCAGCAAAGCATGATGGAAATTTCAGGGACCCTTGAAACCACATTAATTATTAAAATATCAACACACTACAGTGTCATAATTTTCCTATTATGTTTCCTATGCATCAGTAGCATTATATTATTAAATTATAGCTTGCTCTCTACTTGCCTCTTTCACAGTCTATCTAAGTAACCCATGTAATATCCCTCCCACCCCCAAAGCACCTCCAGACATACTTTCCAAAGAGAATATGGTAAAACATATGTATATAAACACAACAACTGGGGGTTTTACCACCCTTGGACAATCCTTTTAGGGATATTGTCAATAATAATTGGCTATGCTTTAGTAAACAAATAAGTACAAAATAACAAATGCAAACATGGATAAAATAATGCAGAAATGTGTATTGAATGGTTGTACAGGTTTCCTAAATAATTTTATATTATGTAGACTTTGAAGAACAATTCAATGTCGATATTGTCTGCAAAAAATAGTATTTTATACCTTGCTAGCACCAGAATAACTTCAGCAAATAGTTCTAGCCAACCCAGTGAGCCAAATCATAAAGCTTCAGGCAGTCATGAAAAATTATTGATTTTTTATTTTTTAAAGCATTTCTTCAGCTCTAAATTTCTATTGATATGTGACAAAAAAAAAAATGAGCGAGTGGCATTTGCTTGTATAACCATGGTGGGAAAAGCCAAGATTGCAACTTCTCTGGTTAAGCCACTCAGAAGTTTAATGTGGTCAGCTTCAGACTGCTCCAGCCAATCTTGGATCAAATAAAACACAACACCTATGTTTCCCAGTAGCAATAATAAAAACTGAGGTTTTCTGATTTTGCTGGAAACAAAATTACAGTAGGAAGAAATGGGCTGGATGTTTCTTTTTATTGCTGGTAAACAGATTCCTAACAACCATGTGGATTTTTTTTTTTATTTTTTGACATTAGCTCATCTATCCCATGTTGATAGATGACTGACACCTCCCCTTCCTCCCCCCCCGAGCAGCACTCAGGGCTAAGAGGATGTGATCCCTGCTCACTTTGGTTGCTATATTTTCATTCCTTACAAAGAATGACATTTCAAAAGCCAGGGATGAAAGGATGCTAAGAAAGGTTGATTCAAGCCTGAGCTATGTGTTGCCTCTCCCTTATATAAATATCACGTTAATTATTTTCCCTCCTCCTATCAGGGGCAAAAGAGCTCATTCCCATGGTAGCTTGTGTCCTCTATTCACCATCAGGTGGGACATCCCATCAGTCAGCCTCTGGCAGTGCCTCTGGGATTATACCAACCTTTTCAGGTTGAAACTGTGTCTGCAGTACAGGCTGGGCCACCCTCTGCTGCAAACAAGTTTTATAGACAGGGCAATAAACTTTCAACAATGACTAGGGTACTCAAATGCAAAGCTGCCAGCAGCTGGTGCTGCACATAACACTGCAACATAACTACTACTGCTCTTAGTATATGAGCTAGAATATTTTGATTACATCTAGGCATAACATATTCACATTTCTGCCTGTGGCTTGCACTCAGTCTCACACCCTGAATATGCTGTTGAGACAATATGGGTTGGAGAGGGCCCAGGAGCTCAAACTGATCATAGTTTCTAAACCCATGAGGGAAACACAGGTAAATATTTCTTTTGCTCCCCATGTAACAAAATGAGCTACTGAAATTATCAGAGTTTCCAATCAAATGCAGCAAAACACAAAAGGACTGTGCATTTGACCAGTGTCTGATAATTCAGACTCTCAATACATGAGAGTAAATCATGTATGGATAGAGCCACACAGCAGCTAGATGGACAAAAAAACCACTCACTGCAATTCAAACAACGGATGATTTCTTTCTGGATCTTCGTATTGGAGCACAGCACCTAAGTCTGAATAGAGAGGGGAAGCTCCAAAGATTCCCTGAGCTTTGCTCTGCTCTTCCCTAGGCCTGGAGTGGCTGCCTATTGCTCTATTTTTCATCTGTTTCTCACACCTCTTCTAAGGGTGGCATGAACCATGTTTGATTTGCTATTGTAATTTGTGGAAACAAGTACAGCAGTTTCCACTTTCCAGGGTCATTCACTGGAGAGTTTCTCCAGGTTCATTACCAGCAGCAAAGCAGTGGGAAACTTCTCAGAGGAATGTGCACTGCTGTGACCTGCACCCTAATGCTGGCCCCACTGCCTTCACCTATGCTTCATATCACAAAGAAAAATACATCATCTATTTTTAAAGAAACTTTCTCAGTATTCAACTGTGTTACGGCCAGCATCCCATTAGAGCTTCTGTAGACCAGCAAATTGCTGGAATTTATTATTAACTGAAAATGAATATCAAACCTGCATGGATAAAACCAGATAGGATATATATGAAGTACATGCCTGCACCTGCCAATACTTGTCTCACTGTTACAGAAGATACAGGAAAAAAAAGCAAAAGAGTCTCAGGGTTAGAGACACCCAGCAGAATGGTTTTTAGTGCCAGAGTAATTTCAGTATCCCTCTGAATTGGCTCATCTTTTGTACAATGTTTGTACAATCAATGATAAATCAAATATAAACCAAAACCAAAATATTATGTACATTCTATGATGCCAAGGAGTTTGTGAGGACATAGTGCTGCTTCCAAAAGTATGATGACAAATTCCACAGACATTGACAAGAATATGAAGAGCTTTCAATCACACATCTTGGTCTGCAAAATGGAGGTGAGGACACTTGGAAAAGTGAGGATGTTTTGGTGTGCCTTTGCACTTTTCCCTTTTATGCAGCAAAATCTTAAGCCTTTTCCAAAGGAAAATCAGAAGCAAAGTGTAAATAGTAATTAATCATGTTCATATTATATCCGAACATCATTTCTGCCACCTTCTCTTTGAGATGTCATTTTTTGAGTTAAGGTAGGTGAATATTTAGATAGAAGGAAAAACACAAAAGAAATTGGGTCTGTGATCACGTTTCCTGAGTAGATCTGAGCAGGGTGCTGCTGGTCTTATTGCTACTGGTAAATATGGGGCAGTAAATGGCTTCAGCACTAAGACATTTTCATGCTTTCTATCCCTGTCTTCTTGCAAGTAGTAATAGGGTTCATAGGTATGAACTGTATTTTCTTTTTTTTTTATATGCCTCAGCTATAAATATAAGTTGCAGCTCCAGGCACAAAACCCCTTACCGTGTAAGGGGAAAAAATTAAACTAAAAGCTCATTGTTTTATGTAAGAACTACCTTAATATTCTCTTGAACAAGTGTATGGCTTTAGGGAGCTACAAAAAACGGTGAACAGAAAGATGTGAAAGTGCATTTGATCCCTTTCCTCTTGTTTGCATTTTAAAAAAGGTAAAATTGTCTCTATCAAGAAGAAATAGGGGCTATAAGAGGAAAATATCATGAAAATCTGCAGTAATCTAAGCTTAAAAATGCCTTGTTAGTTGAAATAGGATCCAAAAGAAAACTTTGAGGATTTACTTGCCTCAATAAGCAGTTATATTACTTCCATACCTTAAAGTTATTCACAGAATGTACTTGAATTGATGAAAATAAACATTTCACTGGATTGTTTTTTTTGTTCAGAATATGAGTATGAGGTGAAAAACAAAGAAGAAGATTCAATCTTCCAAGACTTGGAATACCAAAAGCTTTGTTAGCAAAAAAACAAACCAGAGGAAGTGAAGAAGTAACAACCAGCTTTACGACATGCACTTCATTAACCCACAGACTTTATAATCTGCTCACCCAACTATCTGTTTTTCCTCTCCTCTAAACAGGAACTTAAACAGCAAAGACTTTCATGTACTGCTATGCTACTGTTAATCTTGCAAATATATCAGAGAGCATTTACTGCTACATATTTATGTAGATTTAGAGCATGATTAAAGAGAAAACAAATATTATATAACTTGAATATGTATAATAATAATAATAATAATACTTCTTAACCAATACCTAAATTGCATCACTGCCCTTCAATAAAACCCAAGTGCTCTAGCCCCACCAGCAATTTCTGCACAGAGTATCAAGGTAGTATTAAAAATGATCTGCCAAGGAAATATCAGCCAGCATTGCAGATGGGACCAAGGAGATCGAGTGGGATCAGCAGAGCTCTTCCCTCCCATGCAGTGAACAGGGAAATTTGGGTCAGAGCTTGTACAGAAAGAGGATAAGAAGAGTTGAGCCAAGTCCCCGTGGCACAGATCCCGTGAGAAGGGTCTGCAGGCACAAGGAGCAGGACTTAGGGTAAGGCTTTTCTTGGGACCCAGATGTGACTTTACTAGAAAGACATTTCATCTGGACTGAACCACAAGCAGCAAGACCACATAGAATTTCCCTCTCCTCAAAGAAAACTTTCCATATGCTGGGTCAGTAAGACCACGTTCTACTGAGAGAGGGGATGGCCAGTGAGAGGGTAGTGCAGATATCTCTGTAAAAGAGGTAGAGAGTCAGGAAACAAAATATTTAACACTAAATGAATGCTATTATTCAACAGCATTAATAAAGGGCAATCGATGGTACAATCTCTTTGCTTTTTTTTCCTCTATTTATTTGTTATGGGTCTGAGCCAACACTCCTCACAGTGGGATATTTTTGATGGCCTTCAGTAGGCTTTGATGAGGCCTGTATTTGCTCATTTGCACAATGTATTTATCTGCATCCCCAACTGTGTTGATCAGCATGTAGCCTCAAAGTCCACTGAATGCCTTAAATAAACCCCCTACTTATTAAACAGTTCTAAGCTCAGATTGAAAAAGCTTTATATAGCCAACATTACCTGAGTCATTCCTCTGGGAGAATTATGGACTGGATGTTGGGAAGACATTTCCAAAGTGCTTAAATGACTATTAATGGAAGCTGTGTGCCTAAGTTGTTTAAGTGCTTTTGAAAGTCCCAAGCCAAGCGCAGCTCAGCAATGGGAATCACCAGCTGAACATTTCTGTCAGACTTGTTGCAAAAACAGTAAGATAGAATCAAATTCAGCAAAAAACAAAAGTAAGCCACCAGCAAACAACGATTAAAGCATCATGCAGCAGAATTATGTCTGGAGCATCATCTAGTTGCGTCAGCTCAAATACCTTAAGACCACTGCACTTCCACAGTTGCAATATGCCAGAAAACTCTCTGTGCTCTCTTTTTACTTCTCAAGTCCTCCTAACCTTATAAATACAGCCCAGTGTTCAGGTGACATCTCCACAGCAACCCAAAGAGCAGAAACATTATGCTTTAGGCTGACTTTCCTAAAAAGCCAATCTGGAATCAGATTTTCTGCTCCACTGCAAGGAGGTTACAAAGCATGAAATCCTGGTCTAGGATTTCAAGCTTTGTAGGAACCACTAGGACCCCAATGATTTTATAATATTAATTTTAATAATAGTGCATCATTACACTGTTGAAACCAAAATTTAGTCTTTCAGTTGTCAAGCCTAGTCTCAGTTAAATACCTTTCCTGAAAGAAAAACCTATTTCTTTCAGAACTTTTTCATGAAAGGACTTATTTCCAAGGTATATTAGTTTCTGATGTATAAGCATCACCATTATTAACCCCACCAAAAACAGCCTGTTAGAAAAGTTATGATTGACATTTGTGTTGGTTTTTTCTTCTGATTAAGCAGATTTACAGTTGGAATGCATCAAATTGGCAATGCTGATTTTATCTCATTGGACTGTGCAAATCCTTTCTTCAGTTCACCAGGGTACCATTTTTATTACATTGTACAAGAGCCAGAGTATCAGGGTACAGAGAGACAAGGCTTGTAGGGAGAGGAAATCTCTTCCCATTAGACCAACCAAAAACCGTGGGAGCAGGAGGTGGGGGGAAGGACAAACTTCCAGACTGACAAGCCCCTGTTTAGGTATGAGTATCAAAAAAGCAATAAAAAGAAGTGAAATTGTCTCTCCCTATGAATCTTGACTCTTTTGTAGCTTTACACATGCCAGCAGTACTACTGCTGTTACAGAGCTCCAGTGGAGGACTTTTGGTTGTAAAAGTCTTTTCTTCCACTAATTCCATTAAAAAGAAAGTTTCATATCTGAATATTTGATTGACACGTTATTAGGAAAAGTACGAAAAAAGCAGCAGTGTCACATTAAGCTCTGCTGCTACAGCCATCATCTCTCCCAGCCTATCTCTGTATCTTCCCAGCACAATGAAAAGTCAAAAAGGAGAGAAAAGACTATGCTCATTAGGAGGAAAAATGGAAGCAGCTCTTCTGAGCACCCCATCTGCTGCCATCATGTCAGAGATATCACATTTTACTGCTGTCACCAGCAGGTGCACGCAATTAGGTGACAGCAAAATGAACTATGGCTTCCCAGCGACTGTTTCGAGCAGATTTCAGAACGTTGGCAAGTGCATGATAACAGACTATGAGCATTTGCCTCTCAATAGTTCCTGGAATTCGCATGAAAAACATACAGGTGATTCATTTCATTGAAGAAGACTACTGCAAGAAGTAATGGAGACAGCAACTGCTGTGAAGCAGAAGACGATGGATGGCATGGGACTGGTTAATTCAGAGGATTGTGGTTGTTGTGAAGACAGCTCGGGCCAATCTGTTCAGCTCTGATCTCATTTACACTCATATATTGGGACAATCAAGCTGAAAACGAGTATCAGGAAATACATGGACAGTATGTTAAAGGAATGGGATCTTTTGAGCATTTGGATCTTTTCTACTAATTGTTATTAAATATATTCTTAGTGCTCAAGATTTGTAGCTAATTGAGTGTGTATCGCACAATGAAATTTCACCAGTTTTCATGCAAGGGGAAAAACTTATCACGAACTCAGTTTAGATTGTCAGTTCCATGTAAAAAAAGGAACAACACAGCTAAAAAGTCTGTTTTCCACGTGCAGCCAGTAGTATTGCACATAAAAAGGAGAAAACACCCGTAAAGCAGAAAGAGCAAGGATGGTGTTCCTGTGGGAACATCTCCGAGTCAAAATCTACAGGGAAGGAAGCAGTGCTGCTGCTGACTATTCATACACAGCTCTGCTGTGCAATGCAAAACTGCCAAAAATGTCTGTAAAGGTGAAAATGTTCTTCCAAATAAAAGCTCTTTTTTTTTTTTCAAGGTTGGGTTTTTCCTTTGTACTTAATCCCATGTGTTTACAGGACTCTATTCACACTTGCTGGGGAAGATTCCTTCCTTTCTTATCTGAATGTGACAATGAATCAAAAGTACCTTCTCTTCTGTTATCTAAGGTGATAATGGAGAATTGCAGAGTCTTGCCAGGGGCTGTGAGATGTGCTCTCAGAAAACCATCATCCAAAACTGGAGCAAAGGCTAAATTTCCAAGTTAAATAAATAAATAAATAAATCTCCCTGAGGAGTTCTATTAAGGAGGACCACAGCAATGTAAAATGTTCTGCTGTATTTATTAGCTGCATCTGACTGTTAGGAATTTTACCAGCCAGTTCCCAAAAATGACAATTATGTTCTGACTCATAAGCCATCATTCACCTGGTATGACAAAAGTGCACCATTTCACTTCAGTAACTAGGAACAAGAAAACCATTTTTACCATGTCTGGCATAAAACACTTGAATGGGATTAGTGCAGGACTGAATGAGCCTGGGCAATTTGCTTGAATTTAAGTCAGTATATAAATCCTATAATAACAAAGAATTGTTTCATAAGACACAGCTTATTTTAAGTAATTAACACAACTACAGAGATTGCCTTCTTTCTCCAGTCAAAAGTGTTAAATTAAGCAAAAGTGTTAAGTGTTAAGCAAAATTACTTTCCATGCAGATGTTCTCTCCTTAAGGAGAAATGAATATATCTTTTAAAATCATATTGTATACAGCAAGTTAGGGAAACTGGGGCATTTTCAAATAGGGCAACAATGATGGAACAGCCTCCTAAAACACATTAGTAGGGTCATACAAATTCTGCTCTAAAGTAAGGAGCAGTGTTCACAGCAAACAACAATTCCTTAGGTTATGTTTCTGACTCCTGTCATATTATTGTGAATCTCATAATATCTGATCTTTTATGTTAAGAATTTATTAGAGTCACGCTCTGGGAAAATATCAACTTCATTTATTTATTTAAAATTCTATTTCCAGATGTAAAAAAAAAGGCTTAAAGTTAAAGCCACCTGAGGAATTTAAAAGGGTCAAGTTTATTTTTTTTTATAGAATACCATAAGGTAGTGATAGAAGTGTCACAGTTGACATGCTAAAATGCAAAAAGCATTGGATAATTGAGAAAAAACAAAACAAAAAAACCAGAAATAGCTATGAAAAAAAGAAAAATGTGCAGTAACAGGCAACTGAATTCACACCACAAATTTCTGCAGAATATAAAATACCATTTCCAACAAGCAGAAATACATACAATTTTTTTTTAAATTATTAATAAAATGCCTTCCTGAATCAGCAGCTGGATTGAGTGCTGTTGCTATTGTTCACAACATTCTCAAGCAGCAATGCAGCTGCAGCTCAGAAAACACTGCACCAGACATGTCTGCAGAAGTGCCACTACTTTGAGAAAGGGAAAGTGAGGGGAACAAGCTGCTTTTTTGGTGCTTTTACCCAGCATGAAGTTAGCTAAACTGGCATGGGGGAAGAAGCATCTGCGTTCTATCACCTCTGCATAGGCACAGTTTGTCTTTCTGGTTTCAAAACATGCTCATTGAGCACTTATCCAGTGCTAATCCTACTAAAAAATTCCACACCTTAAACTCATATTCCAAGACTTACTCTTTTTGCAATAGCCTGGTCAGAGGGAAGCATGAAGCAATGAGGAATCTCAGTTCTCTTCCTCAGCCTCTGCTTGGTCTCAGTCATTTAAATCAAGGAAAGACTGGACTAGATGATCTTCTAGGTCCCTTCCAACCCCTAATATCTATGAATCTATGAATGAATCTATGAAAGGGTCTAAATCTAGGGCAGCTCTATGAACTGCCCATGCAAATTAGCTGCTCTGCCTGTAAACTAGGATTGTGATTTTTACCTCCCACTACAGCAGCGTCAGTGCCACAGGAATTCTCTGGGTCAGGATGGGAATTCAGAATGAAGTGGCTTTATGATCCACTTTGACCTGTGCCCATGTTATAGCAAACGGGTGCCTGCATGCAAACAGCAACATGCCAGGCTGAAAAAACATCCCAAACTTCAGAGGACAGCACTTTGCATGATAACCAGGTCTCCTAGACATAAACCACTTTGATTAAATTGGGGCAGCTATGAGGCAAGCAGTCAAAGGCAGTATTGATGCTTTCTCATATGTAAAGATATTAGTGAGGATTCTAACTTAAGTAAATATTTTCCATCAAGCTTTAAATTTAATGAGATCCTCATTTATATTCAAAAAAAAAAAAAAAAAGAGAACAGTAAACTGGAAATCAGCAACAAATGATGTTGAGGCAACCAAAAATACCAACCAAACAAGAAATCACACACTAGTAACTGATGTAATTATATTGTGCTCACTGGTTTTATGAACGACCTAGCTGGAGCTGCTATCACAGCAGCTCTACCCTGCAACCCTAACATGCCGTATAGAAAATCTCATTGTTCAGCAACAGCTGCAGGGATCCACTTACTGAGTTCTAGCTACCGGGACAGACACCCTGAGGGGTTCCTACACCAGGGAGGGCCTCAGCACAGCCAAAGCCAGTGTCTGATACAATACAAGGAAACATAGCAGAAAAGAAACTGTTTTTTTTTTTTTTTTTTTCCCTTTTCCATCACCACTGAAGTTAAGGGGACTGCAGACTTCTCCAAAGGACAGCCAGAACAAAGCAAGAAAAGCAGCAGCAGAAAGGGAGGAGCAGGGGGGTGGCTAACAGCAGTACAAGCAATAAACTCCAATTCCGTATGTTTGCCATCTAGCAAGTTTTTTAAATATACA
>JAOEGS010004581.1:0-65974 GCA_025447755.1 Corythornis vintsioides | reverse complement strand
GGGGGTGGCTAACAGCAGTACAAGCAATAAACTCCAATTCCGTATGTTTGCCATCTAGCAAGTTTTTTAAATATACACCTTTTCATCCCATAATAGCATTAAATTTGACAAGTAGGCAAGTCAAGCAATCAAACAGTAATCTTTCTGCCCCACTGCTGACCTCAAGAACAGATCAAGACAAGCTTTTTATTTTCCTTTTTTTTTTTTTTTTTGTAATTTACATTCCTATATATCTAGCAGAGTTTCCTTCACTCCTAGTTCATTTTTGACCATTATTTGACCATTATTTGAAGCTGCAGATGCAATTCAAACAAAAGGAAAACAGGTAGTGAAATGACTTAGGAGGAGTTTTTTAATTTAAAAAAAATAAACAAACCCTAGAAATATTGCAGTTCGTTGGCTCACCGCAGAAAGCCATTCCTAGCCCCCTGACAAAAGGTACTTAATATAATATGCATAAAAAAAAGCCAACTGGAGTTGACTCCCTTTCTTTGGAATATATGGCTGTGTGTGTCTCACATCTGCAGGTAGCTGATTAACATTAACACGGGCTGTGTACCTGAAGAGAAAAACAAAAGCCCCAGTTGTGGAAGCCTCAGGTTCAGATACACTGGATGCTCTCATGGTTGCACCCACGTAAGCATGAAAGGAAATTGCTAAGTATACTTTACTCCATTTTTTTTTAAGTTATAGTTGGCTGTAAATTACATTTAATAAAACCATTATTCAATGTCTTCTGAAAACATCCCAGCAGCAATAATGTTTACTGTCCCAATGTACTGTGAGCTATAAGCCATGTATCTTACTGAAAGTCACTGGGCCAGTTCCACGGCCACGATTCTCATGAGCTTCCTTTTGTTCTGGCAATTAGGCCATCTGCCAGCAGCCGAAATGATTAGCAATAAAAAGAAATTCAATAGCTCTGCTTTGCAGTCTCTTCAGTCAGTCCCGGTTCCTTTAGCCACTGGAGGCACCACGAGAATTAGGTAGACAAAGAACAGTTATAGAGGCAGTAAAAAAAGGGGAAATTTTAAAGGAGCGTTGTTAAGGTCAATGGGAAAACAGAAAATGAACACCCCCAGCTTTTTCTCAAGGAGATTTCTTTCAGAGCAGCACCAGGGATATTATCACAGCCCTTTTCCCGTGGTCATCATTACTTGTCTACCAAACTTCTACTATTCTTTTTGCTTGCTCAGTCAGGCATTTGATCAAAGCTATTTCCTATTATCTATACATGTGTGCATAGGCAGACATGGATCACATTCTTGATTAAGGCATTTAAGCACTGCTGTGCTTCAAATAATAATACTAATAATGGATTAACCAGCAGTGGACATTAGTGCAGCTGATGATCTTTAGCCTCCTGCCTTGACCCTGCAGGAAATCAGAAATCCTTGTGCATAATTGAAGCTGAGATGTACAGAGAATGGAAATTCTGTTTGGCAAAAGCATGTTTAAAGCAGCATGAAACCTGCAAATTTTTAGATCTTCAGAGAGAAAATAAATAAACCTAATACAGTAAGAACCAGTTTGATGGAACCGCATTTTCCAATGGGAAAATAATTTTTATTAACCTTTGTTCCACTTATCTGTAATATCAAAGAACATTATAGTGTCAATGTTGCCTAATAATAATAATATGTTGTAACCTTTTTTAATGCCCTAAACATTGTTGCTGAAAGCAGGCACTAAGGTGAAACAATGGTAATGTATAGCAAAAAATCATCTCCACATTGCTCAGCAATTTCATTATATAAAAATGAAAACCTACTTTATTTTTAAAACAAATTTTGAAAAAGGCCTAAATGAATTCAAAATAAACGTGAGGAAGGACACTCGCCCATATCCACAGAATATTGCCTTATTCCAGAAGACTGACAAAAGTTGAAGAGTGATAAAGTTTCAGTGACTATAAATATAATAAATGAAAATTAAAAAAAATAAAATTAGCTACAATTTAGCTATGGAGAATGTTTCTAGAACTGCCATCTTATCTTGCAAGACAGCTGCATGCACATACTCTCTTACTGCCTCTTTGAAAAGAGGTTACAGAAAATTATGTTCCTGCCTAACCTCCAAACATTATATTCTCTTATGCAATAAACAAACAGATGTTCTCATATTTCATTTTTATCTTTTATCACTAAAGTTCTTATGCCTCCTAAAACTGTGAGACACTTCTCCAGACATGGGCAGAATAGATACATTTGATGATAAACCCAGGAATGATATTTTTTCTCTTTAAGTTACAGGACACGTCCACTACACGCTCAATCACCTCTGTACCTTTCTAGAGCATCTAGCAGAGTTTCCTACGTACCTCTGGCAGTGACATAAAAATATTGGATTAAAATAATCCAGTCCACAGACAAAAATCAAAGGTGAATGTAGAATAAATTAAATGGCAGGAGTAGTAAACATGACCTTTACTGTATTTATCACAATAACTTTTTCTCTCTTCATCAGTTAGCAGGCCATTCAATAAAAACATTAAAAGTGCAGAACCTAATTCTCAACAAACCTGGGCTCTGCATGCACTTTTGCTTCTCATACTTGAAAGCCACATGCATCAAGGCATCATGTCAGAGACCAGGCTTTCTCTCAGGTGTTTGTTGTTAAACAAACAAGTGGTTAAAGAAATTGCGGCCACACTCATTAGGTCTAACATCTTCCATGTAAAAGGATATGATAGCTTTTAACCAGCAAGAGACAGTGAAACTAAGTGCAGAACTGATTGCACTTAAACAAACAGCACAAAAACCTCCTGTGAGCCAACCAACATGAATATTGTTCCTGAAGCAAATGTCAAGAGGCAGTTCAAGTTAAAAACTGATACTTGATGTGACCCTATAAACCTTGAAATGTGCCTGCAAACTTCAAAGTTTTAATCTAACCTAAACCAAAGCTTTATTATCTCCCCATGCAACAGAGAGATGGCTGTCAATGGTACTATACAAAAGGAAGTTCTGACTCCAACCTTTTGTTTTTAGAGCTGCCTTCATCCCAATCAAATATTTTTCCTAGGTTAAGTCTTTCTCGAGTTCTCCCATGCACTTTTGCAGGCCAAAGTGATGTCACATTTTCTCTTTAGCTCAGCCTTTGAGCCCACTTCACCCCTGAAACTCTTCAGGGCTCCTGTGGAGACTTTACAACTTTGAGACAGTTTTTAACCTTGCTGCAGTGCTGTTATTTTCATTACCATTACACCATTCCCATCTAACCCACCAGCTGCCCAGCTACTTAATTATTCTTTACCCTCCATCTTCACTCAATACACCTATTTTTCATAGATGCTACATATCTTTTTCTAGCATTTCCTAAAGTAAGAATATAAGATGAAGAAAGCATTTTCGACTAAAAGCTGCTGGCAATACACAAATCTGTCCAACCTCACCAAAATTGCTCATGGTCAAACCACTGGTTTCAATGGGCTTTGGAATTCTACCTTTGGGGTCCTAAATGTGTAAAGAGTAACATCTGGACAGGGTTGCTCTGTTTATTAAATCTAATGTAATTCTTATCAGTACCATGACAAATTAGATAGAAAATGGAGGTGAGCTATGTGGCAGATACAATTAAAATGATGAGGTAATCCCAACAGGCTTGGCACCCTCAGGTATGAAACCAGGGTCATGAATGTCCTTGTGCATGTAGAGCTTACATTGTCATAGTTTTTATCTTTATGGTAGAGGACAGAAAAAAAAAAAAAGATGAGAGACATTTTTCTGAACACTCCTTTCCATAAATCTTTTCTGTTTCACTAGGTCTTAAGGCCATTTTCCCTATGGATAGAGTAGAAAAGCCATGGTGACTGGAAGAAAAGAAAAAACAGAACACATTTCCTTGTGGTCAGGAGAGTAGGAGCCTTTCAATTGCTACTGACAACATGAATATACATTAGTCATTTATGCATTCATAGATTTCAGCCACAAAGTAGTGGAATGTCTCACACTCATTCAAAATGTATCCTTCAGGCACAGAAATATACCTCTTCTCTTTTATTATTTTTTATTTATTTTATTGCTACATTGTGTATGTGTTTATATTGGAAACAAATGCAAATGGTAAGATGACATTTTAATTATCATACGGAAAGCCTATAGCAAACTCAGCTTCTGACGTGAGCTATTTTACTGCAAGGTCAGCCCTCTTTTCTATGCTGCTGCTGTTAAAAATAAAGACTAAATCATAAAAAAAAAAAAAAAAAAAGCAAGCTAACCAACCCTTGCAGAATTTCCTTCCCATGCTCAGCTATACATCCACAAACTATAGTGTAATGCAAAGAAATCTCAGCTAGCTTTCAATGAGCATCCCACTCGTGACTTCACAGCTCAGTAAATCAACTTAAAGGGAGCTCCACAGTTACCAGAACAAATTTGTCCTGACCTCCAAGCAGTACATTTGCAGCCAGTTTGAACTGTCTTTGTACCCCACACTGCAGTCATGAAAGTTGATATAATCCTTGAAAGCTTACCAAAAGCATTAAGAGACAGACGGTTATATTAGATAAGAAAAATAGATACAATAAATCCATTAAAAACACTCTCGTTTGGAACCCAATAACTGTAGCAATTGGCTGTGGAATACACACTGAATACAAAACATCTTCTGCTCTTGGCTTCTGGTTTACCCAAAGGGAAAAAATAGGAAAGTAACAATAGTATCTGATTTTTATTTGGGTATTCACAGGGGAAGATTTGAGTGTTCAGCCAGTTGAAGTCTAACAATGTCTTTATCACGTCTGCTACTAATTTTGACACTATTTGGGATATCACTTGTGTGTCTGAGCATCTGGGCTAAACAGACCATTGAAAAGTAGAGCTGAAAGTTACTTCCACTGAAGGCAGTATTCACTCACCTGGCACTTGATGATGCACTAAAGCACCTAAGAAATATCAGAAAATGCTAAATAACCCTCACTGGCCACCTGGGGCACACCTCAGTTTCAAAAAGATGTTTCCCTAGACAGTGAAAGTTGTGTTCCCTTTCATCTCTTTCTTGGCTGAGGAGACTATCAAGGGTAGTCACATTAGGATGTTTAGGATTTGGATATGAAGAGCCCTAATGCACTAAGTCTTCTCTAGAGTCCTGTTTTCTAAGTGTGTTCATTGTTGCACCAAACCACTTAAAGTAAAAATATGTAAAAGGATTTTTTGATTAATTGGCAATGGTAGTTGGCAATTCCTCAACTTTGTGAGGACCAAGCCTGGATCTACTTATCCTCCATCCACACCACTGCAGAAGAACATGTTGCAAAGAGAGTTTTAAAGTAATCACATATTAAGGAGCTCTCAATGAAATGCTCCTACCCTCCCCTAAGTAGCTTTTTACTATTTCAAGCAGTACTAGCCTCAAGTTTATTTCCACTGCCTAGCTTCAGCTATCTAAACATATCCTACACCATCAGTTGTTCTGTCCCTCCCCAGTTGCTCTTGAGCATCTTAATTCAACATGACTACACTAAAATTTTCTTTCAAGCCCTATTTTATTAACAACTTTCTCTGTGTGCTGGCCAGATCTCAAACTGGGCTACATGCTGTTAAGATCTCTGTTACAGCTTTCATCAACTGCCCCTGATAGACTGTACCTTCAGGGGTGACTGTGAAAGCTCACAACATCTTTCAAGACGACTTAGTGATGTTGTCCGACCAGCCACACACCAAATATTACACCAATCATTATTTCTGGTCCTGGTACACTGGCTGTTAAAACAACTCAGCTGAAGGGGCAAGTATAGTGCTGTCCCCTGAAGAAACTCCTGTCTAAAGACAGTGAAAGCACAAAACTATCTTTTAGATAACATCAAGAGACCCAGGGCAGAGAAGTCTAATCACAGAGCAATACCTTGTTACTTGGTGTTTGTAGTGGTTTACACCTCTGTGTAGGAGTGTGGCACATATATGATTTTTCTAATTGGTTTTCAGTCAAATCATTCCACTGAGAATAAGCTCAGAGCACTTGCAAGAGACTGGGGAGTTCGACTGGGTAATAGAAATGCAACTCTGGCTCTTGAGCTTTTTTTGCACCTGCATTTTGAATACTTCTTTAGCTCCTACTCATTTTATAACTACATAATTGTTGACTGATGGTCTACTTACGGCAATTCCCATTTATTTATGTTAGTTCCAGATTGCCCAAAAGTTGAATAAATAAAGTAGAGGGCTATTTTCCTTTATGAATGGAATGAAAGAAGCAAGTGGAAATGAAGTAGCCCTCAATTTTATTTTCCCACTTCTCCTTATAGTCTGTTTTTGAAAGGCATAGCTCAGAGTCATAAAGTGTCTCTGGGTCATTGCTCATTCCAGCAAAACTTGAGTACAGCTTTACATATACTTTATTACACTTGCAATTTAAGAATCATGTATTTAAGGCATCTTTACTGCTATATCCTTTACTCCTGGAAGGAATTATTAGGCACAGAGCAGAATATAGCTTGAAATCCAAAAAGGAAAAGTAATTCATTGCAAGAGCAAGCTTGGGTAGATCCAGTTCCTTAGCAAACCTGTCAAAATCAGAGCATAAGAAAGAGCAAAATGGTAAAAAAACAACTTGTCTCAGGTCCCAGCCTTCTAACAGTATCAAGAGTAGTTTAGGAAAAGAAAAGAAAATGAAAAGAAAGAGACAAACTTTGAAACTAGGAAAAGTTTTTCTTCTTGCAGTTGAAAAGGAAGAGATTCTTGGAGGTCAGCTCCATCAAGGAAACTCAATTCACTGTTCAAGCCTGTCACTTTCAAAGCTACGAAGCAGTCCTACAGAATCTGAAAGAGTCAGCTGCTTCTGCATAAATTGCAGTGCAGACAGGTCCTTTTAACACATTTATTTCTTTGCCCATTTATTGCTTTGGTGGCAGGCTGCTTAATGGCATAAGGCTTTAAGTAAACAAGTAAATAAATAAATATATGCCAAACAACAAAATCAAGGTAGAGAGGTTTAAACATGATGCAAAAAGGAAAATGTAAATGATAAATGCTAGTGGCAAAAGGTGACTCCATTGAAATATTCAGTGAAATGAAAATAAGGCATTCAGTTCTGAGGAACAAAATGAAAAATGACTGGCAGGTAAACAGCTCACTTTTGCAATTGTACTGCATTTGTGAACATTTTGGCAGCTCCCCTCCCTTTGCTTTTCCCAGTTCTGCTTCTTCCCCACTAGTGACACAGATAATAATAAATTTAAGAAATGGACAAACCTGCTAAACAGAAAACACTGCACTAGAGGAATGCAATCCCCAGCACAGAAATGAAAAGGTTGTGCACATGTCATCCTGTCCCCACCTTGTGAGGCAAATTTGCAGTGAGAACACCCTGAGATGAGGCTTCAGTGAGCACAGGGAGCCAATGGGAGCTGCCTGGCCTGTGCCACATGGAGCAAATCTGTCCCAGTTTAGGGTCAGGGCAGCCTGCTAGACCAGTCCTTGGTAGTAACTCTCAACATGGAGTGTTACCACTGACTGTGAAAATCTACTGCTAATTTCAGAAAGTCAGTTAGTTAGAAGAATTTAGCTGAAAAGTAAAATCACTGAACAGAATTAGGTCTGTCCTCACTCAAACCAGGACAAACTCCCCTTTTGTAACTTATAAAATGAAACAGGACTTAAACCAAAAGAGACCTGCAAGACCACAAGGTACTGCACTGTGATATTGTGACATACAATAGTGTGTCACAACACAAATGTGGTTAGGTCTTGTGATAAAGCAACACTGTCCTCCATCAGCATTTGACAAGTGCAGCAGGGATGACCCTTTCTAACTGGATTAAACATCCTTATAATGTCCTCTGGATTCTTTCCTTAACTTGCTATTGCCCCAGCAGGGAATTCCAGTGCTCACAGCCAGTTTACATAAGGTCTTTCAGGTGAAAAAGGCACTTTGTGTGATTCCACTGACTTGAACTGCACTTAGAACATTTGCAAAGACCAACTGCAGACACATAAATGCCTTACATGTCTTTATGGACCTCAGTTTTCCTGTCCTGTCTTCTTCCTCCTTTCTCCCTTTCTGGCTATATGCCTACTTTTCTTCCCATCTGCATACCTGGTGATATTCAGTGGCTAACTGAATAGTAGTTTTAAACTTCAGGTAGGATAACATCACTGAACTCAGCTGGAATTTTGTTTTTGGTAACTGTATAGCCAGGAGCCTGAAGCTTTAACATCATCATTTGCCCCACAGCAAAGGAAAGTGTATTCTTAGCTTTATAGAAACTCAATTGAATTTAACAGGGTTCATCTCAGGGGGCAAGAAGCCCTTGCATAAATGCTGAAATGTCAAAATAAGATGCCTGAACAATGTTTGAGATCTTCTCTCTGAATGCCTGCATTGTGTAAGCACCGACATAGGCTTGCAAATCACAAGGAGGAGTTTTGCAAGCTTGGTCATAAACCAGATCTATCCTAATGGTTCTTGAGAACAGAAAGATCACTGGGTTTAGAGTTGTGAAAAGGTTCAAAGAGAAATGAAATACAACAGCATAGAGAACTGAAAAGAAAAAAAAATATATATACAGGGTTAATCATAGCTGCCTAGTCCTGGTTGGCATTTGTTTGAACAGAGCATATGCTTTCTGGGATGATGAAGAACATAAATGAGATACTCTGGACAGGACTTCTGATTTAGGAAAAGATTCAAAGCCAAGTGACTAAAAGCAAAGACACTGTACATGACACCAAATGAACTGTGGAAAGAACACAGTCATTAGTTTTATGAGCTGACATTAATTAGCTATGTTATTTCTATTGGTACCAGTTAACCTCTAGGCAAATATGCCTTTCATGTTAGATACGACATGTGTTTCAAGAAGAAAAGTTAATTTAATGCTCTCTCTAGTTAAACACAATGCACATCATTATTAATGCTGAGTAATTTTCTAGTTTAAAATAAGACAATGCAAACTGAATTTCTGGTTTGAGAAATGACTGTCGTGGTAACTTACAATTAAGGATGCTTCAGTATGTAAGGAACAGGCATTCCCCAAGCATATTGTCCCCTTCCTCTGGCTGTGTTTGCTCTCTGCCAGTAAAAATGCAGGGCAAATAAGGGCAAGGTATTTACAGCCTGGCTGAGAAGAATACACCAACACTGAGTCTTTCATTCTGTTGTCCTGATCTGCTGTAATAGCTTCTTTGGTCTCTATCTGCAGCATCTCTGGGTTACACTGGTGTGGCTGGGTCCTGGGCACAAGGTACTGTGACCACACAACCTGAGCACCACCAGTGGGTGCCCCTGCAGGATGCCTACCTGCAGAAGATGCAACAGGATGTTTTGCCTCCTTTTCTGTAAAATCCAAAATGTTCTGCTTGGATTCTTGCAGGGGTGGGAAGTAAAATAAAAGAAAAAAAAAACAACATTCAGAAGAGCTCTGTTATATTTAACAGAACCTTTGTGACTCTTGTTAATAAATATTTTACACAAGGCCAGAAGTCATCCAAACTGGGACTTGAGATAAACTATAGGATGTCAGGAAAAAGTGGGCACAGGAAAATATGCAAATTTTGCAACTTAGTTATTAGCTGCAGACTCAGAGCCTTCATTTCATTATCTTTAAGTGCTTAGCTGTTGGTGTTGCTGAGAGTCTGCAATCAAAACAGAAGCACAGATGCTCTGCTTTCCCAGCCCAGGAGAAAGAACCTTTCAGCTATATTCCTGGGCACCACGTTTAAAGCAAAAAGATGAATAACAGAAAAGATGAAAAATTAAGACATTAGTGTTTACCAAGAGGTACAACACGACAGGGCCGTGTAAAATGAAGGGTAGAAGCTCTACTCACAATCAGTCATGAGAAAAGAGGTCTGGAAAGAAACACATTAGCAACAGGGGAGGGGGGAGAAAACTATAAAGAAATTTTTAAGATGGTGGGAGCAACCAACAGAGAGGCATCTTAGAAGTTCCCCTGACACAAAGGGGGACCTGAGTTTGATGAAACTTGAGAAAGGAAAGGCAGTTTTTTTACATCCCTAAGGTAAATTTTACATCCACAGGTAAATTTTAGAACTTTTATAACCTAATAAATCTGGTTCCTGACAATCCAAGGAAAATTAGCATAATATGGTTGAGAAAATAGTTTACAAGTGTAATGAAAGCAAAATCAATTAATACCCAGAGAGCATGTAACATCTGAATTTTCCCCCATGTAGTGGCAGGTCCAATTGCAGATCTCAAACCAGAATAAAACCTGGCAGTTTCTTTGGTGCAGCTGCATATTCTACAAAAAACAATACTGAAATGTACAACCTGAATTTCTCTGTGTCAATAGGACATGCAGAGCATCATCTTTAGAAGAAATTTAACTTATTTAAACATGGGATATGCAACCATCATATAATTACTTTTAAAATCTAAGTATTAACTATCAAGGTGCAGAGAACTATAAAGAAGGGCAATGGCTGTACAAGAATCTGGCAGTATACAAGATAAACACTAATTTAGATTTCAGCATTCTAACTTTGGCATCCAATTCAGAATGTAGTTCCACAACTTCAAGCTGCTCTGTAAATTTGCATCTTTTCATTCAAACTGAAGGAATAAAAGCACAATTTTATATTACTGGAACAAGGCATCAGTCATATAAAACCCAAGAAGGGTCCCTTGAATGCAGCAGAATTTCTATTTTGGTCTGTGTATATAATGAGAGACAAGTAAGTTTGGGTGAACCACTGTTTTCTCTTTCATCCTTGCTAGTATTTATAGTGCAACTGCAAATAGCACTTATTCATAACCTCAGTCAGTGGCTGATTATAGAAAGTTACACCAGTAAGCAAAGATTTTTTTTCTACCCTGAGAGTCTTTTATAATTCTAACTCTATACAGTCGAAATTCAGCAATACTCTTCCCTATTTAGGCTCTGTTTATAAGACAGAATAACTATTCTAACCAAAACATTCAGAAACCATGAACCACACCCTCCAATTATGACTGGATAAAAAATGTATTTGCATATTTGTTTGCAGTTTTTGAGACAGCAGGGCTCATGCTTCCAAAAAAAAAACATTTGCATGTGGGTGTTTCTATATCACAGAAGCTGAGATTCTAATAAAGGCTCACAACCACAGGGACTAGGACTTTATAGCAGCATCAATGTCTAGAAGATCCATGGCAAATCCAAGTTAGCATAAAAAATGAGCAAATGCTTCCAACACTGACCTCTTGAAGAAAGAAGAAAAGATACATTGAGCACATGTTCACACTACTCAAAACTAGTTTGTCTTCTGGGTCTTACTAGATTAAAATCCCCTTTGTGCAGGAAATTAATCCAAAACCTAAGCATCTCTGAACATGACATAAAATAATTTAATAGCATTTTCATGCTTTGTTTTCTCTTTGCAGAAAGGAGAATTTGACTTTGAGCATTATATATATATATATAAAATATGTTAAAATGAATTGATCATTAAAAAAAAGCCCACTACTACTCTTTAGTAATTCAAATAAAATAAACACAGAATAAAGAGGACGTGGAAAAAATACAGAAGGCCCATACAATCTGATGGCTGAAGTTCAGTGTTTTCAACTACAAAACTGAAAGCAGTGAGAACCATGGGTGTTCAGATTCCCTGGAAATTCAGACACCAAAAAAGCACAAATCTAAGGTTGTTTTGGTAACAGAATTATGAACAAAAGCACACATGAAACAACTGTCCTCTCAGCTCTGCATATAAAGAAGAAAAAAAAAAAAAAAGAATAAGAGGGACATGGCCCAGAACTTTCCAGGACCAGCTGCTTCAATCTTAGTCTTTGATTACTCTTTATTCTATTGTGCATGCTTCTCTCCAAAAGTTATCATCAGGTAATTAGTAAAAAGGATGACACCAGCCAGCCTGCTTTACAGCATGACCTCATGGTTCAAGCTATTAAACTGCTTAACCCTTCTTCCTCCTCATAACCATCTGGTTTGAAGAGTCATGTGCCTTCAGCATTAAGAATATGATTGTTTGGTAGCTATACCTGGGAAATCATTCACAAGGTTATGGCTTGGATGACTTGCAGCTATGAAATATTAAGCACATATAGGAATAGTCAGATTTAGAAAGGAAAAAAATGTTGAAGATTTCTAGGAAACTAAACCTGGGGAGGAATGGAATCTATGATTCTCCAGAGAAACAAGACTGATTAAAATACATACCCCAGGAGGAGAAAACAAAACCACCACCACAACAAAAATAACCACAGCCCAGCAACAATGAATGAATGATATACCATCAATGATTCCCAAGGGCTAAAGAGGTAGTGGAGAAAAGGATTCCAAAACCTCTCTGCTGGAGAACTCAATAATACTGGCATGCAAAATTTAACAGGATATACCCGGGACTAACGATCTGTCCTTGAAAAGACAGGCTTGCTCTGTTGGAGCAGGGAGAACTGAGACAATATTCTGTCAGAACAATATATTGTGATAAAAGGAAAAACAAATCCCCAAACTAGCTTTATAAATTATAGGTCTAAATTTCTTAAGAGAGAGATTAAAAAGCATGTAACTTATCTAGGTCTCTTGGGAACACTGTACCTTGCTGGGAAAATGACATTTTCCCCCAGCAGGATTCCAGGGTTACATGGATATTTTTGAAACACTAGTGGAAGCAAAAAAAGAATGGTCTTTCAAAGACAGTTAGTGAAATCAGATATCCAAGATCAAGACAGAAGAGAATCTTCAAAATACTGGAAGTGGCATGCCAGATGATTTATTTTGGATATTTCAGTGTAACTGATGTATTGAAAGTATGGCATAGAAACTGAAGTCACACAGACTGTGAAGGAGTCTGAGCACATAGCCTGGGTAGATACATTTGGGTGGACATTACATGCAAGTACTCCAAAACATTTGCTCCAAATAGATCAGGTTAATCAAATATTTATTTTTTGTTTCCCATTGTCTATTAATAGTTCTGTGTTCAGAAGATATTAGAGCAAACCTGGAGCCAAATCACAATCAACATTAATTACTCATGAAAGTCAACAGACTGAAACATTTTTTTGTTTTCATTGCCACTAACATGCAAGGTGGAGAACAGTCATTAGCAGAAGCTTCTTCAAGCCTGCCATTACAACTGGGGTAGGAATGCAGCCTGAACCCCAGTGTGGAGAAGGAAACAGTTCAGACCTGGAATAATGCTGAAGTAAAACTGAAGGAACTACACAGCTGAATCTCAGATCTAAGTCATGGTTTTCCCCCTGCTCTGTTCATGATTTCCTAAAGTTCAATACATCTTTCTCCTAGCCCAGGAAGAGTTAACTTAGATAACCTATGTTTACATAGTTAGCAAGGACATGTAAAACTCCAGACTGGGTTAACCCATTAGCAGTGACATAACCCAGCTGATACACACCACCACAGTAAGCAAAGAGTGAACAAGCAAATCTGAGTTAAAAAGGTACAAGGTCATTTTTTCTAAATATCTGTTTCTTAATAAAACATGTATTCAGAAAAATCAGAGAAATAAGCAGGATTCTGGCAACTGACACAATATTTTATTATAATTTATATATGAATCACAATAAGAAACATCTTGCCTGTTCACCTTGCACAAACCTAATGCTCTTTACACCTGATACAGACAAGGACTAGAAAATCCAAATCTGAATGTTTATACATTTTAAATTTTTCTTGTCCTGCTTTTCTTTTACAGTTTACTAAATTGTTGCTATTCCTTTAATTATTTATGGGCATAATGGCTTTGAACATTCCTAGTTATTCCTCACCTGCTAATATATTTACCATTAAGCTATTCATAGAGACTTCCACAAGGGACTGATAGGTTCAGTGATCACAGCTGAGCATTTACATTGGTTTTACTGTTCATCTCCTGTCAATTTACTAGTCCAATACTACTTCTCTGTAGCAAAAGCATGCACACACATGAAAACTAACATTTGTACATGCCTTGTGTATTTATACGTTCATGAGATCTAGTACCACCCTGCATCATGAGAAGTATTGTAGGTGATCCTGCTCGGGCAGGGGGGTTGGACTAGATGATCTTCTAGGTCCCTTCCAACCCCTAATATCTATGAATATCTATGAATGATATCAGGAAGGTCCCATAGGAATCACCTATGTTGTGTTCATGAGGCACAAGTTGGATTTTAATATCAATGTCAGCAGCATTTTGAAAGGAAATTGTTTGATTTGGCTCCCTGACTTTCTTCAGTAATTAATCTAAATATGAAACACTACGGTGACATTTAGTACCATGTGCATATAATAATCATATCAAGCCAACATCCTCATGCAAATTAAGAATAAAAATAAAATATTGAAAGCTGTGGTTTTGTTCATTGCAAATCTCCTTCAGTGGCTCTTTGCTAGCACCCTAGATGAGCTGAAATCCTCAGACTGCAAAGATGCCTCTTGATGTCTCATGGAGAGTAAAAGTGTGGGAAATTCAGATGTCTTGTTAGGTTGTGGGGATTTTCTTTTTGGCTGGGTGGTCGGTTGAATCTTTCAAATTCCATTCTATGCAGTTTCTCTATCACTACCACAATTTTTGTAGAAGAGAGACTTAAAGAAATCTTCCTAAATAACCTCTGTCTTCTTTTCATTTCTGAGAATCATCAAAAGGACTGAAACTAATTATCCTGTTTCTGCCCATTTATCAGATAGACAAGTAACAAAGTGATGACTTTTAGAGTACAGTTGTCAAACAGATTTCATTATTACCTGTGCTTAATTAAGAAGAAAACGATGAATCTTAAGGTAATTAAACAGACATCATCAGCTTCAAAGCCTTTTGCCTTGGTCCTTGTCTGCAGTTGACCAACTCAAGAACAGAACTAGTACAGAGATTTGATTAGGACTGTGTTGTGTTTCTAAGTCAAGGGTAGAGCAGCATAATACAGAGCAGTGAGTAGATAATTTGCACGTACCAGATCAAATTGTTGCAAGATGTTATTTGTTTTACAGGTCCAAATCAGTAGTATGTAGCTGGGCACAATTTTTTTTTACTAGAGAAGTTTTTTTGTTCCCCATATATTTTTGTTTTCTGTAATTTTCAGATACTGCTTCCAGAATTTGTAACAAGAGGGAAGTACCAATTATTTAAATGCAAATGATTCAGTTATTTAAACAGTTAGTGTAGGTATTTGAGTGTATGAGTGAATTTTAAGAAATAATTAAAAAAAAATTCATCTTTCAGTCTTCTAAGCTACAATGGGCAACATTTGGTCAGTTTTAAGTTCATGGTCAAAGTTAAACATTCAGCCACTATTTTGTGTATACAAATATTTCTTAATGTAATTTTCATTCAAGGTCTGAAAAACGCATTTTAACATCTGCAAATATTTAGACATAGTTTAATTCAAATAGCTTCCCATTTTGAAAGCACATATTTCATTTATTATCACGAAAACATGAATATACCAGATGGGAAAGGAATACTCTGCTACGCTTATGAAAGCTTCTTGCACATAATCATGCCAATGTACAAAATAACAGCCTAAAATACTTCCTTCTGTTTGTCATGCAGCCTACAGTAAGCAAAGCCTGTCATTCAATGACAGTTTGAAGAGACTTTATTCCCTACCTTACTGGAAACGTACCAGTGACTTAGCAAACAGCAGCTTTCCTAGGAAACCTTGAGCATATACTGTTGACAGATTAGCTTCACATCAGAAATTAAACCTTATCAAACATCTCTTATGTCATCTTTCTCAGAAGCAGGTATATAAAGAACATACCAAAAGCAATTTAAAATTGAATACTGAACTCAGTATAAGAATTCTGAAACATAAAAGAAAGAAAACCATTCTCAATTATTTCTTGTGCAATATTTAGAAAGTGTAGTGTTTTCTTTGTAAGATAATATGGGAGAAGTATTGCATTGCAATTGCTGTGAGTATTCAATTGTGCATGAAAAATTAATAGACAACAATCATCAAGGACAGGCAGGTGTGATGAATTTCAAATGGCTAAATTTTAAATCTTTAAAGCTTTCAGGAGGTTGGTTAAAAGGAGATAAACAGAGAAGATAGTTATAGCAGCCATAAATATCTAGCAAGGAAAGCTGAGCCTTATTAATCTCATAACTAAAATTACAAGCAAGATCAGAAGACGACAGCAGAAATCACTAGGCCTACAGTAAATCCTTTTAAAATCAAAATCATGCCCAATATTTACCAAATGGATTACAAATGGATCTTTCTGAAAGTCAGCAGGAATGGAAACAAAGGGCAGACAAAACCTGTGGACTAGAAATAATGCTGGGCAAGCAGGGAAAGAGGATGTGGCACCAAGTGTGTAGGAAACCCCCTTTCAGTTATCACTGTTCATCCCAGTGACTCCTAAGAATCTATGCTGGCAAACCTTCCAGCTGTGGTGGGGATAAGACACTTCATAACCTGCCTGTCTTTTTTATGATACACAGCACACCAAGGGTATTCCTGCTCACACTCCAGTCCAGAGATGTCCAGAAAAAGAGGAAAGAGGCAGAGATGTTGTTTTCTCTTGATTTCTCTCTGGACAGAGCAGCATTTGCCCAGGTTTGGGTGACAAGGTCTCTTTCAGCATCTCCACTTGTGGTCCTGTGATTGAGCTAGTCAGAGCCCGTCCCAAGAATGATAAAGAAGGATGACTGAAGAACACACACACAGAAAGACCATGAGACACACAAAATGTGTTTAAGCCCATCTTCCCCACCATAGAAGTGCAGAAAGGGTCAAATGTGCAAAAGCAAATTCTGGTGTAGTCTGTCACACAGTAAAAATTAATTATAATGCAAAAGGACAAATAGTAACTGTTTTCACAGACCTTATGAAGGACTTAGGCACTAATACTGTTGGTAATGTCATTAGACTTGAATATTTAGAGGTACTATTTATCAAAAAATCAGATATCTGTGATAGGAGTGAAAATAATCAGATTTGCCTGCTATAACCAGACTTCAACTACGCATTACCAATTAGCTCAGAAGTGTGCTATGAAGTCTGGTGTGGCACAAAATATATCAAGGATAAGTTGCAGAAGTCAATGATAAAGAGAGACACAATGAGAAAGTGTCTTCTGGTGCATGACAGGATGAAAAGGATCAGATTTTTTAACCAATTAATGTAATTCTTGAATGCATGTTACTTAAGGGAGATGTAGGTAACCATATGGACTCGAGTCCATGGCAGCCAAATCCCATTAGGAGCCCTTCCCTGCCTAAGCAGCAGGATACTAACACTGTTCATTTCATTGTTAATTTCATTGAAAAATTCATTATTTTATTAAAGAAAACATAAGTGATTTCTTAACATCACAGCTGGTGTATGGACTACAGGTCTGCTTCTGTGTCAGCTGGAAGAAGAAATGCCTTGAGGAAAATTAGCCCTTTGTAGACGAGCTATTGAAGGATAAAGGCAGAAATAAAAGGAATCAAGATGATAAAGGGTTAATTTAGATTATTTTATTTATAAGAAGATTGTCCAAACTTAGAAGGAAAATACAGCATGATGTCAGAGACAAAAATCTACATAACAGCTTGAAAAATTAAATGCCCAGGGCCAAACAGTTTGCTGAGTGCTTGAAGGAAAAGGAGCACAGCCAAGAAAAAAAAAAAGCTTTTAATGGTGAGGACTAAGGCAAGCTATTCTGAGATGATCTGTCTTCCAAAACAAAAATAAAATGAAGTCTCACTGTCCTACCAAAGAGCTATGGGTTCAGATGCTCCCCAAACAATGAAGCAGAGCTGTGCTTAGCACCAGAACTAGCAACACAGCAGCACAGACACTAAAAGTCTTCAAGGTAGCTCCAGCCAGCTAGGGCTTTAGGTAAAGACAGGATAACACAGCAGAGTGCTACATGCAGCTTAGATAAACAGAGGACTGGCTTTATAAAGAAGACTACATAAGCTTCTTTATATTCTTTCAAAACATTCTTAAATGGTAAACAAGTGGGAGCCTGTAGCTACACTCAGAATTGATTTTTTTATTATTGTTTTTATTTAATGTTGGTCAAGACCTTTTGTGAGAGACTATTCAGAGGAAAAGGAGAGAAGGATAATGAGCTCTGAATTAATAAATTCCCAAGAGAGATAAAAGGCTTAATTAATGGCTGCTTTTTTAGAAAGAAGATGACTTAATAAGAAGTCATTTCAATGATCAGTATTAGCAAATACACCTTTTGGAATTATTTGAGCTCTGAAATGGACAACAAGCTTATGGAATATACCCAACAGCATAAAATTAACTACATTAAACTAAACAGAAGTTTATGAGGAAATCTAAATTAGTTTGGAGCAAACACATAAGTGCAGTTGAAGGTAGTGGAATGTACTATGAGATCATCAGCTATACTCTGATGTGCAATTTAATATGGGGCCAATTTACCAGCACTCCCTGGTAAAGTAGGATGTCCTGGAATACTTGGGGGCAAGAGAAAAAGAAAACAGAACAAAAAAGAACACCAAAAACCCAGTACAGACAAAAAAAAGTAACCAGAGAAAGCTAAGACACATTAAAAATCCCAACAAAAAAATAATTTTTTTTTTTGGGATATAAAACAGGACTGTTCCCCCTCTACATTAAGTTCTAATGTCTTCCATCCCCCAGAAAGAGCTGACCTAGACCCAGACATACTGGTTGTACCTGCTAACTATCACAAGCAACATATTTTGTGCAAAAGCAAGCAATCTGTATTCTGTATCCACATCCAATCCTAAAATCTTCCCAATACTTCGTAGACCTATACATCTGAGAAAACATCATCTAAACATGCAACAGCCCTGAGAGTGCTTGGCTCTTATTCTGGGAATAATCACACTGATAACAGGAACAAGATCAATAGTACAGCTCACTGGTTTGCATCTCCTGCAAACAACTTTATGCTGAAAATGCAACACTTGGCTCACTTCTTCTATGTAACAGAGTTTCACAATGGGAAAAAAATATCCTGAAAAACCAAAATCCTACTTCTCTTTTTATTGTCCTTTCTAACATTGTTAATGTTGTCACACCTAAGGTCTCCCCAGGCCTATCTAAAGTTAACTTCAAAAGCCTGCAAGCCGGATGCTATATAAATGCATTGTTCTGCTGGTAAAATGCACATATTGGTGGGAACTATGGCAGGAATAGTTCAATTCTTGAGGTTAGTGATTTCTAGCAGGAGCCAGAAAAGTTGTTTTAAAAGCAGCAAACCGTTCCAAGAGGATTCAACTTCCCTGAAGCAACTGCTTGAAAACCAACTGAGCAACACCTGGCAAGAACCTTTCTGTTAAATTCCTCTATCAGATTAGCACATTGCTCTTCACCTTTCAAAGGGAAATATATTCTCAAGTATATCAGGTCATGGTCTTGGTTACATCCTTGCTGGTTTAAACGCAAATGCACGGTTCAGAACAATCAGAAATTATGGCTCATAAGTTCTCTAAAATTCTACCTTTAACCTAAATTTCCTGCAGAGGCTGAAAAGCATTGCACTAAAATGCTACACTATGCATTCTTTCTGAATAAAAACCTTTACACTTGACAGAGGGGAAAAAAGAGACACTCTCAGCTAGAATAAATTTTATGTGCATCTACTGTCACCAGCAAAGTTATATCCATTTATACGAAAAATTGCCCCTCATGTAGTGACTGTGTAATGTGTTCCCCCACCTTCTTGACAAATGGCTGTTTTCACTGCTTAAAATCTTTCAGATTTAGATACTAGGACCAAACATCTGCAAATATGATGACGAAGAAAACATTTACCCAAGATATTTTACAGTTTTATTACTCTTCCATACTACTGATAACACTACTTTTCTCCTTACAGCCGTGGCAGTATTGAAGAGAGCTGTCTCCACAGCACTGACTGTATTTATAGTCAGTGTTTGTATTTGTAATATTGCCTTCTAAAGCATTACAGATTAGTAGAGTACTACTAAGTACAAAACTGAACGTGCACATTTTTTATGTAACTCATTTATTGGAGATGCTGCTCATTACGGCTTTGTAACTAACATTCACAGCCATAGTACATAGTCTTACATGCACTACACAAAACAGCAATCAAAATGAAATGATGTTGGAATAGTTTGATTCAGCCCTGCAAATTTGCACTTAAAAAGAAAAACGGCAAGAAAAGCAGTATTCTCCTTAACTTTTACATAAGCAATAACCCTCATTTTTCTCTCTCAGAATTACTGTGTTTAATTTCTGTTTGATGAGCCCAAGAGGAAAAACACTAGCAAAAAAAAAAAATAAAAATGCATCCTTATGGACAGAGAAGTACATCCGAAATGGAAATAAGATGTAAGTGAATAAACTGCAGTGCAATAAAAGTTAATCTGTTTCAGAAAAGACAACTAGTTATCTAATAATACTTCCTTCTGGAATCTGAAACTCCTTCTCCGATAACACTGACATCATTGCTTGGGTTATCTTTTCCCTTTTGAATTCAGCCAACAAAGTTGCTGTCTCTATTAGATGACTGACTTTCTGACCCAATTCAGAAACATGATAAATAATTAGTTAATGAAATATTACTAGCAGATCCAGATAAAAGTAGAAGGAGTTTGTCAGGCTGAAAGCAAACTCTACAAAGATATAGGCAAGCAAGTGTCATATAGCATTCATCACTTGTAAGGTAAACGACTTCTTCTGAATTCACTCAGGCAGAAAATGAACAGCTGCCAATGCTGATCAGAGAGAAGTAAAATGTTGCATCTAGGGATGAAGCTGCCTTGTGTTTTCTTTTTCTTTAGTGAAAATAACATTTTTCCTCTATGGAAGAAGAAAGGTTGGCTTAGAGATCAAAAAAACCCAGGCTCTCAGCCACAGCTCTGGTGTGCGTACAGCACTGGAAAAGTGCACAAGCAGCTCAGCTTCCATGTCTGTAACAGCCCAGACTGAAGTACTCGTGCAAAATCTATTTTGACACATCATATAAAAATGTAAAGAACTTTTACTACTTTTATGGAAATGACACCTATGGCAAGACCTAGTGAGCCCCTCTTAAGCTACCAAGAGGCATGTCATGGGCTCTGATCAGGAGCTGCATCAGCAACACAGACAGGTGGGCTCAAGCCAGCTCTGGCTAACATTTCAGCAGCAATGCGCTCATGTTCATGTAAGATCTGACATGACCTGTGCAAGTCCAGAAAGTACCTCAGCCTTTACTGGAGTGGCTGAGGTGCTGCTGTACCATTACTGCCACAGATGCTCCCCCAGCAAGCAGGTTACTGCTTACTCAGGCATTACACCCACCCATCTAGCAACCCATTCCCAATTCCAACACAGCTGCAACCCAAATAGACTGACACTGTGTTATTAGCAAAGCAGAACTCTTTCATCTGATAAATCCTTTACACACATCAGAACAGGGAAACAAACAAACAAAGAAACAAACCAGCCAACAACACTCTCTCAGTCCTTAATAACTTTCTGACATTTCTGACACTTGCCAAGTCCAACTAGACCCTACCAGTTACTTGAAGAAAGTACCTGTTTGCAGAAGAAAAGCAGAGGGAGGGAGGGCAGATATCAGACAAGTCCTCCTCACAAGAATTTTGGTACCTAGTCTTACAAAGTTAAGTTAACTTTTAGGTAAATACCAGTCTGGGAAGATTTGCTGTCTTGACAGAACATCTTCCAGTGCAGACAGTCCTTACTGCAGTTTTTCTGGGGGCAATACAGCCAAGATGATTGTGTACAGAATAAAAGCAGGAAGCAATGCATGCCTAATTTTTAATTTTTCTTAAAAAAAAGTAATCTATGCTTTAGTCATTAAAAAAATATGTATTTTTGTAGTTTAATGAACTAAATTCATTCCTGTTTTGGCCTGTGTTTTCTTCTTCTTCTCAAATACTTTAACAAATAAGCATTAGACCATCCCCTAGAAAAATAATTAATTATTGATCCACTTACAAAAACATTTACAATTCTTATAAAGTTCCCCTTTGTACCAACATAATTATTAATGAACAGTTCACTGCTTTTCAGACTTGCTGAAAGTTCAGTGGGGTTATAGTAACAATGGATACAGTCAAAAGTGTAAGTACTTCTCAGTCAATTATTTGCTCTGTCAGGAAAATTCCAAATTGTAAATGTTTTGAACATGAACGTCTTGAATAATGATTCCATAACACATACTGAAGTTAACAAGAATGATGTATTCAGGTCAAATAAATTCTGAACATGTACTTTCCTGGAACTCTAGACGCTTTAAACTTTGTGTAAATCTTACTGATGATGTTTCTATCCAGTTTACAGAGAACCAGGTTTACTGAAGGTTCACTGAATTCAGCAAGTTTCTTGTTGGCAAAAGCTCTCCTACAGAGGAAACTCAATAAGAAACACTTGCACTGATTGGCTTGGGAACAAGAATGGGAGCAATTTCAAAAAAATAGAAGTTATAATTGTTATGATTCCCACTATGCAAAAAACAAAAACAAAAACAAAAACAAACCCAAAACAAAACAAAAATGCAGCTCAAGAAAGCATATAAGCATCTACCAAGTGTTATACAAGTGTTGTGGTTCCTGTGAAAGCTAACAGGTAGAATTTATTTCCTGGAGAAGATAAATAACACTTCAGCAGCAGCAGCCTCCTGATCTCTTTTCCCTGGGGTTTTCATTTATTGATTTGTAATAAAAGCATCCCTACAAAAGATGTCCACCAAGAGCTGTGCATCCTAATTCCCAGAGGTCATTTGTCCTTCCAAGGCAGTGCAGAGAGGAAAAGATCATTAATCAGCTTCCAGCAACCCACTCCTATAGGGAATACCAGTTTATAACTGCACTTACTTCTGGGGCTGTCTCCTTCAACACTCATGGACGAGTTTTTACAGGTATTCACCTGCCTTCCTGAATAGGGATTTTATTATTTATCCATTATCACATGCTAAAGACACATATGTGGAAGGTCCCAGCTACTTCATTTCTGTTCATCCTGCAGAGGTACAGCCCTCTGTACCTCCCTCTGTACCACAGGGAGATTACTCAACCAGGAGAGGTATGTTCCCTATCTCTGCTAGCAGATGCACTGTCCTTTCATCCCCTGCTCTTATACCAAAATAGTCACTGAATGGTAGATCCTGATATATTGCAATGTAAACCAAAGACATTTCCCTAGATTAGAAGGTTTATCAAATATATGCTGTATATAACTTAAACATTCTAAGCAGAAAAGAACACTAACTATGATCATCTAGTCCAACCCCCCCTGCCAGGGCAGGATCACCTAGACTAAATCACACGGGAACACATCCAAGAGGGACTTGAATGTCTCCAGAGCAGGAGACTCCACAACCTCCCTGGGCAGCCCCTGCCAGGCTCTGTCACCCTCACTGAGAAAAAGTTTTTCTTTGTGTTACCCTAAACCTCTTGTGCTCCAACTTAACTCCCATTGCCTCTTGTCCTGTCATTGGATGACATTGAGAAGAGTCTGGCTCCATCCATCATGCATCATATGAACACACAAGCTGGAATTTTAAAAGATACTCCAAATAATAAAATCCTTAGAAAGTCACAGCTGTTAACTGACACACAGTTGATCCTGAAAACAATTCTTTTCATAAGAAAAGATAAAGATTCAAGGAAGTCCAGAGCAGCACATGAACTTCCACTTTTTCAAGCTAACACATTCCATGAAATCAGTGAAGTTTCTTCCTGTATTTTTGTTACCACTTACAATTTTCCCCTCCACATGTGAACAATGAGCCCTCATCTCACTCCTCAATTTGCCTTTTCTTATTAAATAAAAAAAACCATGTTTTTACATTACAATATTTGTTCCAGGTTTCCACTCTCCTCCCAGTTGTTTCCATGCCAAACCCACTAGCTCACCCATAATTTCTACTTGGTCTGAGCAAATAACTCCCTTTGTTAAGCAAGCACTACACTAGTTTTTTTCAGCCTCCTACAATGTAGCCTGGATCTGTTGAAAACTCTCTGCCAGCTGGTTAAATAGCTTTAAAAAAAAAAAAAAAAAAAATTAAAAAAATCAAGAGTAAGATATGCACATATTTTATTCATGCTCTTCATTATAAAGAGGATAGCAAGGAAAATTAATTTGAAACATATAGGTAGCCATATTTTTTTTTCCCCTCCTCACTTGGACATCCCTTTTATGAGTCTGCCACTTATTAGTACAAGGTAACTCAAGACTTCATCCCTTAACAAAGAAATAGTGAGATATTGCCTTCAATTCATAAATAAATGTTTACATAAGAAACATTATAATGAAGTTCCTCTGAAAAGAGGAAATGCTGTAAAATTCTGATAAGAGACTAAAAATGCAACTTCTTCCAGTGTGCTCAGCACATTTATTAATGCTATTTTCAGTTCTTGCTGTTGGCAAGATCACAAGAACTGGGCATAGCAAAGTAGACTCAGACTATTGTGTCTCAGACTAACCTTTAATATCTGGTTTTCTGCTCATGTATTCTCAGCTTCATCTCCAAATGAATTTTGTTTCAGAGTAACAAGAGTCAAGTTGACAAACATGAAATGAAAGGAAACAGAGATGTTTTTGAACTAAGCACTTTCTACAGCAGTGAGATGGAAGTCAGCTCAATTCATCACCCATGCTTCTACTCTGTGTCTGAATAACAAGGTCAGATCCTCAATTTGTGATGATCTCTTGATAAAAGAAGCTGGTTTTGCAGTCTCCTCTGAAGAGATAGGCAGTTGCTCAGGTCCTTGTGGGTGTAGCTGTGGGTCCAAAATTCCACTGTGAGATCAAAATCCCACAGGATTGTGACACTGCAGTACACAAGGATGTTGTGGGGTAATGAAGGACTGAAAACTACTCTGTTAGTCACATCTCCTTACTGGAAAGTAAGTCAACTACCGCCTAGCACTCAAGATAAACCTGCTATCTAGAAATACTGGAAGAGCAAAGCTGCCATTATAGGATCCCAGATACTAATTTAGATTATTAATGATGCCATTAGAAAGTTCTGCTTCAATCTTGTAGTCAGTGCAGATGAAATACTTATACCAACAGAGTACACAGAGAACTGAACTCTATCAGTCTGCACTTGGTATAGTCACATACAGAGGACAGTGGTGAGCCAACAGCTCTGCTCTAGTACTGTTTTAAACTCTCAGATATCACTTTTTGCTAGTGAAAGTGATCACAAAGTACAAACAGCAAACTACAGAGCTGACAGTGAATCTAGAATGAGTCCCTGGACATTAGAGACCTGGACAAAAAAACCAGAAAAGGTCTGGCCTCCTTTCCTTGTACTAAGGATGCTTTCCTTGTCATCTCCTCTGGCATTTGCGTCCATGTTTAGGGCAACCTGCAGGCAAGAAAACTGTTCTGCAAGAGTTAGTTGAATGGTAAGGAGATAAAGATTGGATAAGATGCATGTGTGACACACATGATGGACAAGTTCTGGAAGTGTGCACAGAGCCAGCTGCCATAACTTCCAGCTGTTCACCTGGCTGACAGTTCCTAAATGTTCAACTACCAGAGATTATGAAAGCATGAAAAAGGGAAGACCACAGGAACACAGAGACAGACCACAAACAAGGATATGGTTAAAAATATGGTTACATTAGATTGCTTTGAATGTTTCTGTATGGATAAAAAACAATTTCATTGCAAAATATTAAAAGAATCAATGTAAAAGGATATCTAACACACACAGTAGCTATCTATCAGATAAAGTTGTATGGTCTCTACACACAGACACCCATTGAGATTTCTATCAGAAACTTCATACACCATTGGGGAACTGTCAGTATACTTCCTCCTAGCAAACATATGGGATGCCAACAACAATAGCAATTTCCTATACGAGAGACAAAGCACACCTTACAGACAAGCTGAGACTCAAAACACCATTTTCAGAGCTATGCATAGGTCTGAAGGGCCATAAAGGGAATAACTCAGCAGCCACAGGAAAGGAAGGCACTGCAATCGTATGGCAACCACTACTGAGTCCAGTAGCCATGTGCTGCCATCAGCAGAGCTCGTCCAGCAGCATATCTGATAACATATATGCTGGTAAACTAACAGAAGGAATTCTATGTGTTTTATTACACTGCATAACTTAAAACTGTATCCAGAAGCACCTTCCAAAGCAATGACTTCAGAAAGACAACCTACACGGCTGCATCTGAGCCAGGAGCAGCTTGGATTTGCAGCAGTGCAGCCTGCTCAGTCTGCTCCTCCTGATGCTGGCTCTCAGAGCAGCAAGATCCATATCCCACTCCATATCCCAGCCTTCAAAGGGCTGGGGTGACCAGGCAAGACATTGTTTTATTTTGTTAGAAGCAATGCTCGCATATACACAACGTGACGATTCACACGCAGGACAGACAATAGAGTTCATCACTGCAGGGATGAAAACATAACTGTAAAACACCTGGGAGGAATCCAAGCCAGAGGTAAAAAAAGGATTTTGGGAAAGATTTGGTCCTATTAATCAGTTATGGCAAGAAAGGCTAGTGAACATTCAGACATTCCTTGTTCTTAGATTGGACAAAGGCTAAATAAAGCTTATACCTTGTTTAGATAATTCATTACTTCTCATAAAGCTCTCAGATTAATGTATGCAAAATTATAGAAGTTGCCAGATGAAGTGATCCCTTAAAGAGATACCTACAGGGATAAAAAAAAGTGATTGAAACTTCTATTACTTCCATAATTAGGATTATTGATACAGATTTGACTATTTCTTAAGACCATATGCTTCTCATAAGACACAACAGACTAAGAGTTAGGAACTAAAATATGGTATAATATATGTTTGAGATTAACATCTACCAGGGTTTACATTTAGCAGCTGTCAGTGCTACTGACAACTGTAACAGAAATAAAAAAACCCAGAATATTTGCTTGCCAGAAGGCCAGCTGGTGCTTACTTTTCATGCTATTGTTTTTGTTTATTTACTTTCAAAGTATATTAAAAATAAATCTTAAGCTTTAATAATTTTTATTTAAGGACATTCTTTACATATTAGAGAGGAATTTATTAGCAGGCAAATACTTAAAAAATACATATTTTAAAGAACACTTGTACTGAGATGCAATTAATTATTTTTTTCAAGCTATGGTGAAGCTAGATTGCAGAGAGGTAGAAATCTAGTGCACTATCTATTCTGCAGTATCCAAATCACTTTTCAAAAACAATAATAAAAAATAATCTGGAGCTCAGTAGTTTCTTAACCTAAATATTATCAGAAAAAAAACCTCAAATGCATCGACCTAAAAATATGGTAACAAACTGATACTGTCAAAGTAGTGTCAGCATTTCCTTTTTAAAATCATATTTACATGGACTTATAAGTTGAGATATGGCTAAACTAATAAGCTTTACCCTGAATAGAGCTGCAGCAGTTGTCAAGTCTTGTTCGTAACAGTATGTCTCAAAGTGAAAGAGATAGACCAATCTAGAAGAACAATACTACTTTATTGGATTAAAGATGCTCCTTGTATACCTACCTGATTCACCAATGTGCCCATAACTGCAGTAGCTAATACCAAGGCTGCATGGAAGTTAAAGCTCAGTGCCAATAAATGATCTTCCAGGCTACACTGTTTGCAGTCAGATATGCTGCCTTACTGGCGGATGCTTGGGCAAGGGAAGTCTGCCTGTTAGAGAATGGCAATCTAGCCATCTGCAATTCCTCAGATCAAAGTAAACTTTGGAAGCCATAAGGAATCTGTTGCACTCCTCTAGCCCCCTCCCCAAGCAGCAGATCTCCTGATCTTGCTTGCAAGAGCCTCTCCAGCTCAGAATGTTTCTTCAAAAGCATTTGTAGGGGGAACAAGATCAAGTTTTTAAGCTTATCTGATCAGACAGAAGTCTTTGCTCCCGTCACACACTTCTGGGTCCTTCTGGGGCTTCATATTCAAATACATGCCAAAAATCTTTCCCTTCCAAGAACAGAAAATTACAACAGAGGATAAGGACTAGAAAGCTTGAATGATCAAGTGATGCTCCCTCATTCCTATTCATCACAGTTGCCTTATTCCTATTCATCTCAGTTATGTCTCTTAGAGCATGTAATTTTTTTTTTCCATTTCCACACCTGTTCATATAAGAAAATGCACAAGAAAACTACAGACATTATCCTTCTTATCTACTCAGCAGCAGCTTCTGCAGGAGAAGGGAACAGAGAACAACACTGTTTCCATCCACTTGCCTTCAGAACCTGATTGTATAGACCTCATGAAAAAGAGAGGGGTGAATGATCATCTCATGGAAACTAAACTAAGCACATCACATTTCTGGTCTACGGGATCTATTGAGGTGCAAACGACTGAGTTAACTGTAACACTTTGAGGATGCCTCATTTGCAAATAACTGAAGAAAAACAAACAAAACCAGCAAACCAAAGAAAGTTCTCTACCTCAGTGATGGGCTTTCCTAGAACAGAGGGTGATGTCCCACCTCAGGCGTATCAGACAGTTTGTGTCAAAAGAATGGCCAGAGGCGGCATCTTAAAAGATGTTCCAGCTTTTTTATTTCCTTTCACTATTTTTTTCTTCTTATTATAAAGTTACTATTATCTAAAACTTTACTTCACAAAGGATTATGTTTGCAAAATGAGTTTTACAGCATCTTTTAAGCCTTAGTAATCCCTAAATTATAGTCTTTAATATTGCGATTATGCGCTAGTTAAATAAATAGAGCCTGAAGAGATTTTCTGCTGCTTTACACATCTTTTCCCAAGAGTGGTATTTGTCTTAACAGGGTTGTTTTGGTGTTGTTTTCTTTCTTTTCTGTTATTTTTTTTTTCTCCTTGTTCAATCTATTTTTATTATATTTCTGGCATTTATTAACAGTTTTCTAGCATAACATATCAATGCGTTAAAGACACAGGTCTAACATATAAGGTGATAATATGACTGCATTATTGTCATGGTTTAGGGCAGGGCAACCCCAGACCGATAACAGATGCTCTCTTTTAACCCCCCTCCCTACCCAAAGAGGAAAAGGAGTAAGGAATAGAGACTTAGTGATTAGAAAAGGAAACTAGAACAGAATTTGTTTGGTTCTCACTCAAAGCAGGACAATTATGGTGGGACAAAAGAACTTGTCACCCTGGATTGCAGTTGTTTCCTATTGATGTGAATACATCCTGGATGTTGTGACTACACAATCTCAAGATTTGTTGCTGACATTTATTTACAGCTGTTTGATGGGGCTCGTCTTATTCTTTACAAGTGTTAGGCAATAGTACATGGTCTCTTAGACATGGTTCATTATATTTCTTGAGAACAAACAATTTTAAGAACCTTTCTTTGCACTGGTTTAGTTCCTTCTCATGAGACCTTTATATATATTTTACAGAAGATACATTGCTTGTAGGGTCAATAATTATAAGAAGCTAGTAGAATTTGTGATTACTTTCCTCACACTTAATATTTGCCTAAATCCTAAAGAGCAAAAAGTTGAGAGATAATACTTTTTTTTACTTATTTTTTGGCAAATTCTGTACTTTCCATCTGCAAATATGCTAAGGTTATTAATGTTTAATTTTGGACATCTACTAGCTTCAACAGTTTCAAGAGGAAACACTTTAAAAGAATCCAAAAGCCACCAGGACTGACATGAGATGCAGTAGAGCATCTTTGCACTGTGGAGAGCAGAACACTTGCAGCTGGGGACAAGCAACAGCTCGGTTTGCATTCTGCACAGTTCTCCCACTGACTCACTAGACAGAGCTGGGCAAATCTCTTTAGTGCTTTGCAGCTGGTGTCCCACAGAAAGGATAGTCCAAGGTTAAGATACTACTTTTTATTCTTCAGAGAGTAGCAGGAAGAAATGTCAGACTGTGTGCAAGGTACTGGAAAATTACAGTTAAAGATCCAACTACCTTAGCAAAATTCATACAGTGAGTGTGTCTCAGTAGCATCTGGGCAACAACAGCAGCCCTCACACAAATTTTTGAAGGTTAATTAGTTGATTTTGAAACTAGCAATACTTCAGGTAATTTTGTAGTCTGTTACAGCGATGTCTATAGGCACCAGAAATTCAACATCTTGGCACGGAAAGAAAAAAATCAGTATCTCAGTCCTGTGCAAAATCCTGGTTTTAGCCTTTGCTTCTCTTTGGATTTACACTAGAAGACAGAAAACAACGAAACCTTCTAACAGAAGGAAAACTCCCAGTAGTTTAGTTCAGAGAAAGGTTTTTGATGTCTGACATTAATCAGCAACTGCCCAAGCTGTTGATGTACTTCATAGCACGTAGAAATATTTGTGTTAAAATCAGAATTTGCACTCAAGGTTGACCCAAGCATTCATACAATTTCTTTCTAGCCTGGCAATATAATTTTCAGCATAACAGTAATTTCTACTTCATGGCAAAAGGAACAGTGCATTCAGGGCATTAATTGTGCATAATGGCATATTAGTTATTAAACTATAACTATATTATTACAACTATTAGTTATAAAAGAGACATTTCTTGCATGGAAATTCTGAAGTTACTCCCTTGTTAGCAACTAAAGCGTCAAAGTTCATAAAGTATGAACCATTACTGAAAATACTGAGCATGGCATTTTTGGTGTAACTATTAAAATACTTTAATTTGCATATAATTTCATTTTCAGTTCACTATCTTAAAAGCATTCAAATTCCACAGCAAACTGCAAATATATTCACGGACTGCACTGCACAGTAATGAGGACAGGATTTCTTGACTGCTCTGAACTACTGTCACATGATATTTGAGTTTCCAAGCAGTGTCAGATCACTTTATCTTCCACTAGTTTGCTACGTATCATAAAAAAGAGAAAAGAACCCTGGTTTCTTTTCCCTGCCTCAGATGTGAGCTACATTGTGCTTTTACCACAAATCTCTGAAGAGTTCCCAAAAATACAGATAATCAGACTATAATAATCCCAGAAACATGAATCAGGTCACTAATCAGGCAAATTACATAGAATATTTTAAAAAAAAAAAAAAAAAAAAAAAGTTCATGCTCAGTTACTGATGTCAGACTGAGGCCATAAAGATACAATAAAGCATCTCTGTTTATCAAAGTTTTATGGGAGTGCTTTGACTTTGGGTTTCAGTATCCCATTGAAAAACAGCTAAATCAGAGTGCTGCAATTAGCACACATCTTTTGCTGAAATCCTCCCTAGGCCTCAAGAAGGTCTGTAAGACATGACTTGGTGTCTCTGCTCAGTCCAGGGGATGTCAGCCGAGGTGCAGAGAAGACAAAAGAGGAGCTGCACTCCCCAGTTGTCTCAGGTTTTTGTCCATGCACATGCTTTGCTCAGGAGGCCACAGATGGGATTGGATTGGATGGGACACTCAGCACAATGCTGGTTTCTCTTAAATTACATTTCTGTCTGCATAGTTGCTCTGAATAATCTGCTTAAGTCCTTCATGAGCCCTCTGCTTCCTCCAGACTTTGTCTTCTCAGTCTGTCCCCCCACAATTCCTGGGAGCAATATAACAGGTCCATCAAATTTCCATATAATTATAGCAATGACTATACAAGCTTATATTAGTTTTTAAAATTGCTGTTTAATGACAACAATACAGTAAAACAGCAATAGAGTTTGGAGGATAATGTGCTTTACCTAGGGTGTCCCAAGGAAGGTCCTACACACCCACCTCTGCCACACATCCCATGGCAAGGCTGGGAAGGAAACCTTATCAGTCATCGAGTCTGCTCTAGCTTGTGGATGTTTACACACACTTGTACACTGCTGTAACAAATAGTGCAAAAACCACAGAAGTACAGAGAAAAAGAGCAAGAGGTGCTACATCACATACAAGAGGTCTCACAACAAGCTAATGGAAGAAAACAAAACCACACCCCTGAGTGTGGCACCTGCCCACAGAGCACTCACCCCCCTACATTTCCTGACGCCTTTCCTTTTAAGCACAAATCAACTCATACTGTTGCAGTGAAGCAGAACGATGGCCACAGAAGGAAGTATCATGCCAATATTTTGAGGTTTCTATGAAATACATCATTACATGATGACAGTAATTTATTCAGCACAGCTCCCTTCCACTGGACGTTTTAGATACATATATTTTGTCCACAGACAGAGGCTGCATTTGTTGACTCACCATGGATTCAATTTTTTTCCTCACATACTGTCCATCTGCTGCACATGCCTGCAAAGCCCCCACTAGCTTTTCAACACCCAGAGTACACCGATATACTGAGTGACACGTGAAAGATTTCTACTGAACTTGTGCATTTAAAAAATCCCCGAAGTGAGGATTTTTCCCTCTCCAAAACAAATCTGCAAGATTTGTTATTTAATACCAGTCAGCTGCTCATTTCAAAGTAATTTTTAGTGCCATACCTCTAAGACATTCAGATCAAATTACACATTTCCAAGTAATTTTTCACCAAGATTTTTTTTTCACCAAGTTTTTTTCCCTGATTGAGTGCTCTTAATTCAGCATAATCCTAGAATTCACTCAACTTGCTAGCTCCTAATTGTTATGTACAACAAAATTCCTGGCATGTAGTGCTTGGTTCACGTAAAAAAAATTATATCAAATATTTTCGTATTAATGTAACATAGAAGCAAAAATAATAGTATCTTTCAAGTTCCATAGACTGAAGTATCTGCCTGTGTTGGGAAACTCAACTTTTTCTAAATAATATTCCAAGAGAATAAACAGATGGAGGCAGTAATTTCTACCATTTAGAGGAAAGCATGAGTGAAATAACTGGGAACATAAAGTCAGCTAGGCACATGGCTCCTCTAAGTATTTTCTCTATGAAGAAGACTGGTCCTCTGGACAGGGTTTGACTTTAAAGACAAGAACAGAGTTTTGTTGTATAGCTTTTGGGCGATTCCAAGCAAAATTTGATTATTCACATGAGAATAAGAATGATGGCACTTCCTTTCTTCCCACATATATTGTCCCCTAAGTGCTACTGAAGGCCTCTTGACATTATAACAGCAACATAGTCATCACTATTAAAATTAATGAGAATTTAAAAAAAGAAAGTATAAAATAATGCACACCCATGAATATACAACTATATATCCATATAAACACAAAACAGGCAATAAAACTTAATTCTTAAATTAGTGCATAGGCATACTACCTGTCAAGAGTTTCAGGTAGATTTTACAATGAAGTGCCTTGCTCAGGACTGCATATATTTCCCTCTCCATACATAATTAAAGCTTTTCCCATTTTACATCTCATAAATATTCACTGATGCAAGAGGGAAAATAGAACAATCTCCTCCCAAGAGGCTGACGGGACCAAGCAGAACCTCATCAGGGATCCCTTCAAAGATCAAGTTCTTGTGTCCAGAGAAACAAATTTAAATGATCTTATATGGGACTGCTGTTAGCAATTGCACTTCTGAATTATGTATCATTCTTGACTACTCATAATATGAACAAACTACAGAGAGCTTCATTAGTACATTTCAATTATTGTAGCCTTACTCCTTGTTTGCCACAGTTAATTTTCATTTTTACAACATCCTGTCACATTTTCTATCTGCGATGATAATGTGTTCAGAAAAAGGCTTATTAGACACTTTCTGCATTCTCTCTGTGCTGGCCCAAAGTGTACAGATATAAAACTTTAAATTCTAGAAATTTCTGCAACATTATCTCACACAGAAACTGTAATAAATACCACTGGTCTCCTGTGCTTGTAGGAATAAGTGTTGCCTAAAAATAAGTTTTAATTTAATCCAGTTTCTGAAACTTGTGAAGCATTAGTGTCACTTGATCTTTGTGGGAGTTTAAAACACACACATTACCTGCAAATATATATCAAGACATATGTTAACTGCAGCCTCATTTTGACCACCTGTCAAAAATCTTAACGCAAAATATGTCAGAAAGTAAGCTGTCATGGGTCATAAAAATAATTACACAACAGCATTTGCTTTATGCCAGTACCAGCATTTGGGAGACTCACCCTTGCTTTAGTAAAAGTGATATTAATCAATGGAATAGAGCTCAATCCTCTGCTGGAGTCAACAGTCATGCTAATAAACGGAAATTTCTTCGTCAAACCATCTGCCAGAACCAGGAAAGGCCTCAATACTCTCTTCTTTGGGTTATTCATTGTCAAAATTAGATTCTGCCCTAGCAAACCGTAGGATGCTGTTTTGGAAAGGCAAGTGGCTCGCCTGTCTGGATAAGGATATAGTCTTCACTTCTTAGCTGGAAGCTAAACAGCCAGCAGGATTCACTGAGCCTCTAGAGAGGCTTAGTTTGGGTACTGTCTTATGTCATATCAGGGCCTCGCTACTGAAGCAAACCTCTCTCTTCCCATTTTGCTCAAAATGTGAGCCAAAGCATGATGTCTAAAGCATTCATGGACTAGTTATGTCTGCTACAAAGCTAAACTGGCCTCCAGGAGCACTACCAGTGGACATTCAGTTTACTAAACCAAATTAATGCTATCCTGAAGGACAATCTGCTGATATATGTGTGGAGTTGGTTTAGGTCCCCTGCACCAACCATTCTTCTCTATAAATCTGCCTTTCTTGAGCTGCATGACTTGCTAATGCAGATGTAGCTGATACATCAAACAGGGACTACACGCTAAGATTGAACACAACTCCACTCTGGCCAAATCCCCTCCAGTTTGCACTTGATGAGGAGTGTAAATCTGCAATCTAAATCAAAACTGCCACTAAAATTTGGACAAGGCCATGTGCCTGGGTATCAGGGAATTCCTACTAAATCTGTCAGAGCCGGTGACCTTGCAGAGGCAGAGGTGAATCAGATCCTGGTGGGTCTCACCACTGCATATATCACAAAACTTACTATCTCCTGCAACCCGACACTAACTTCAGCTGAGCTAATTTTCTATTCTACACCATTTCCTCCTGAGGTTTCTCATCAATAAATAAAGAGACATGCTGCTACCACAGCTGCTCTGCACCTACCTAACCCCTTATTAGCTTACAGGCACACACAAACTCCTGCTCCCCAGAATCACACCACTGGAAAAGCAACACTGATAGAACAAAGCTATTTTCAGTGTTCAAGTATTGGCTCTTAGCATGTTAATAGTTAGAAAACTCTTAGCACTGTCATGATAAATCTCCATTTCAAATGATGATCCATACAAATTTAAAACTGCAATAAAGCCTTTAACTTTCTAGATTATAAAAATAGCTCAGGTTTTAAAGTTGTCAGAGAAGTAAACAGAAAAGCATAAATTAGTGGGTGCAGAGAAAACTAGAGAAAAAATATCCATGTTCAGTGAAAAACTGTTATGAGAAAAACTGTTATGAAAAGCATCCATGAGGAATGTGGAATAATTTTGATTATTTTGTCCAAGTAAAATGGAAGGAAAACTTGAACTGTTATCTGCAGTATGTTGGGTGACTGCCTAACTCTGAATCTGTTACTGCTTGACAAGAGAAGCATCTACTTCACTAGCTCCAACCAGCATCAGCACCCTCCATTTGCGTAACCATCACTGCAGCTGTTGACAAAACCTGCAGATTCCCAAGAAAAATTTTGACTTCAGCAAGTCAGCACAGAAACCCTAATGAGGAAATTCTAGAACAACTTGCATTTCAGCTCCCTTCCTTCTGCTTGGCCTAACAAAAGCTGTTAGAAACATAAGGTATAAAGAGCACCTGCATTTTAACAAAGGAAGGAAGGCTACAGTGAGTTGTGTATCAATCCAAGTTCTTTTAGAACAGTTTTTTGGCCATTTATGCTTTGATTTAAACTTTAAGCCAAGAAAGCTCATGGCATGAAAATAAATGCATGGAAATTAATCTGACATACACAGGTTGCATACCTTAAATTACCAGCTTTAAATTTACTAGTATCTCATTCAGATATGTTTGAAGTACACCAGTGTTTCAAACCACCTCCAAATTACCAGAACACTCAGCTTTTTACTTGACACTTGCATTTTTACTTGACCAAGAGTGCCCATTTCATGGAGAGTTGACTGAAAATGCTTACTTATGCAAATAGTCTACTCACAATATGAGCTGACTTCAACAAGTGCTCATATGGAATATTTACTTATGCTTACATATAATAAGAATTTTGTTCTACAAAATTAATGATTACAGAATCAGTTTATGTATCAGTTTATCTTCAATGTATTACCATAGCTGATAGAGTCAAAATTCCAGAGTAAATTTTGCACATCTCAGACAGAATTCTAACCATAATTACATGATCAAAATACAAAACCATTTTATTTCCTTTTTTTTTAGTTATTTTTTTTTTATCTGGACAAATTCTTTTAGTGAATCCACTGAAATGTAATATTATAATTCACAGCTGCAGTGATAATGACTAGAGAAAGAGGAAACCACTAAGAGACAGCCTCTCTACTGCTGAATGCTGCTAATAATCCCAGTATTTCTCATTTTTACAAATGTGTACTTATGAATGATAATCCACTCATTACATATTGCAGTAAATATTTTGGTTTAGCAACACAAATAGGCATCAATAAACTATACATTCTAGAAGCTTTTCTGTTAATACTTATGAGTCTAGTAATGTATAAGATAGCAATATTTCCATTGGACTCCCACACTGGAAAACTAAAGGAACAATTATTTTTAGCTGGAAGGACTTCATACATAACTTAGATTCTTTCTGCAGTTGTAAAGCAGTTTCGCTGGTTGCCTGAAATTATACTAAATCTGCCTCATTAATTTTTCCCCCCACTGTACAATATAGACTTCCAATATAGTAATATTACTATGGCTTACCTAGTCTTGACCCAGCAAAACTGTAAATTTTGCACCTGGCAACTACTCCCAGCACTGGATTCTTTTACCTTCATTCAAGCTATTACAATTACAGGTGGATATAATTCAAGGTACTTAAGTATGGAGGACAAGACATAAACCTCACTGAATTTTAAAAGCTATTTTAACCTATTTGAAACTACTTTCTTTTCAGCTTCATATATCTCAAATCTATCTGCTATTTTGATAATTCAAGCAGTGCCAGAGACTTTTAATCAGATCTTCAATGACCTGAGACTGATGCCATTCCTTTTTCCTGGCAAAATAAACTTTTTATTAACCATTCTTTGAATTACTACTTCTAGGCTGAAGTACAATATCACAAACTTTGGAATGCTGGGCTTAGATTTCACCAGGTTTCTTCTTTTTTCCTTCACAGATATTACAGTGATTGCTGTCTTGGTCCATTTTCAGAATTACCTGGTACCTGATGTAACCTGAGCTAAGTATGGTCCCCCCAATTAATTAGGAAAGATGCAGCATCAATGGTGGAACTATTCTATAAAGCTGAATTTGGGTAATAAACTAGCTTACAATTGTTTCTAAGCTTTGCAAAATCAACATAACAGTTAAATGATGCAGGATTTCTGCTCTAATTAGAGTGCTGCTTTATCAGAAGAATATTTGGTGTCCAAAACTGATAATTTTCCAACACTAAAAAGAAAAAAATGGAAGAAGATTCCCTTTTTCCTGGGAATCTTCAACAGGTCATTCTGCAAGCATAATTAACTGAGCTGTTTTCTTACTGATTCTTCTCTGATGGTCTTCTCTCACGCCCATGTCAACAGCCCCCATAAAACCCCCCATGGCTTCTCAAGATTTTCCTGTTTCTCCTATTAACTACTTTTATTCTTCCATGCCAATAAAAGAAAGTAAAATTCTTCCCTAGGTTGAAGACACACACAAGCTGGCCAGCTGGCCAAAACATTTAAATGCTGATTGACCATTCAGCTACTGCCACACAGAATGGATAATGTCTGAGTTTTCCTTACCTTTCTCCCAGTGGGAGATTAACAGGTCTCCCTCCATTACTGAGCTGCTGATTTTAAACAAAAAAAAAAAAAAAAAAAGGAAAAAAAAAGGAAAAAAAAGGCAAGAATTTAGTACCTTTGATACCTTAGGCTTCTACTAAAACAAGGTTCAAATGCTGTCGGAGAAAAATAAGACTGATCAAATGATAGACATAATAATTACAGCAAACTGTTTTCTTTGGAAATCAAACTATTTCCCTTGAAAATCAAAAGCCTTCAACAGCTCTAATGTGCCTTTTGAACTACCACAATAACAAAAGTCCACTTCTGGATATCACCTCCCTCAAACTAGAAAATAAGGGGAAAATAATAGAAACCTTATAGCTAGAGGCATAAGCAGACATTACACTGCTTCATCTTTTTCATTTACTATCCAGGTAGAGCTGTATTCTATCCTGGCCAAGAGAGAACTGTCATGGTTATCAAGATGCATTGCTGGTCATCTTCTGCCCAGCCATACATCTTGCCTAAGGCTCAGAGCTGAGAGACAAACACATAAGCATAGGCTTAGTTCCATAAATTAATTTACAGCAATAAATAATAATAGGTTACAACCCTAGAGACTTTTAACTGAATAATAAAACTGTTATGCTACTGACTTTATCTGGAGAGGTTGGCATTTCTGCTTGGGGTCTATCTTATAAATCAAGCAAAACAATAACCCTGTCATACTTTGCATTAACATCTGATGTACAAAACAGTCCTCCTGAGCATTAGCTTCTTACATACAAGGGTAAGAGCCCAGAAAGATTTCTGAGTGCATGGAGCACTGTAAGGTACTACATACAAACATATGTGTATAAATGGGAGGGACCACAAATCAAGTTCTGATCCTGGAAAAAAATTTTAAAAAATCCACCCCAGAAAAAAAAACAAACCCAAGGACATTCTTAGGTTTACATATTTCCTGAGTGAAATCAGCATGACTGCTCAAAACTCAGAAGGGAATTCTAAGCCTTTACTTTTCAAGAACAAATCTTAGTTTAGGGTAGATCACTGAGGAGAACAATCCATAGAAGTGTAAGATTAAACATTATTTTTCCATTTCTGACTCCACTTGAGCAGTTACTCTAAAACCATGCAACAGCAATAATGGACAAAAATCCCTTCCTAATTATAACCATGTATTTTTACTAGCAGTAGCAATATTATGATTTAATGTTCTTCAAGTTTTATTCTCATTAAAAGTGTCTTTTAAAAAATACTTCCATACAAGGAAATACATCATCTCCAGAAAATCAAAAGGCAAGCTTTTAATACTTGACCATTAAAATGCAGCTACAAATTATCATGGAACAGTTCAAAAGTCTAAGAAAATTTGGCAAGTGAATCTACTTCATATTTTTTAACAGCTGAAGGAAAAAAGATTTCCTGGGTCTTCCAGGTAGCTCATATCTGGGAGGGAATTTCACCATGTTGTTTATTGTCCATTTATTTTTTAATGGAAGGTTTGATATACACCTTTTTTGGTAGCAGCCTGGCTAAATTAAAAACAAAGAATATCACTTTAGGCCATTAATGTTGATCAAGTCAATAAACTATATATTGAGAAAGAAAAATCACACCAGTGTTTTCAACTTAGGAACTGTCAGAAAGAAACTTTCATTAAAAATTAAAGTTGCAAGTTCTCACTTTCTGTTTGGGTTCATATCAGATGCAGAATGTTCTAAACAAAACCACATGAAAGAATTCCAGATCAGTGATTAATTCTCCATGGCATGGCATATACTCTGTACTTTCCAAAAGCAAGGCTCCTATTTTGCATCATCAGTTCAGCAGAGAGCCTCCAAACAGTGCACGAGGACTGTATTTGCTGATATTATGAAGAGCTGACTCTAGCATTAATTTTTCACTTCTTGGCCTACCCTGTGCCCACAGCTATTTGAAATAACCAGTACATGTCAAGACTAGAAAAAGTAGCTCTGAGGGAGGCATCTGGAGGAATGTTAATTCAGAGCTCTCTCTTTGAATGTATATCCCAAATTATTAATTTGGATTATTTTTTATTTTGTTGTTGTTAATTTTTGAATGGCCTTTTATTCCCTAAATAAAATAAAGATAAAATTTATCCTTTTTCTTCATCTTAAAGAACATTCTTACACATCCTAAAGATTGATCCTGCAGTAGAATCTCTTGGTGATCACACCAATATATGAGATATTTAGTCTTCATTAATGTCTTGGGGAAAAAAACCAAAACAATCTTTTATGAATAGGGCTTAACAGAGTTGTGATGACAAGCACAGCAGGGATATATCACAAGTGATGTAGAACCTGAAGGATAAAATAATAGAGACTGAATCTTGACAAAAATAAACTAATAAGCATGAAAGGTACTATAAAAACACAGCAGAAGGGAACTATTGGCAGCTACCTCTTAAACATCCCCAGTATGTAAAGTTTAAGGGAGGGAAAAAAAAAAAAAAGAAATTACAATGGACATAAATTTCAGTCATGACAAAACACAACAATAAAGGTATTTTCTTTTCTTACACTACATTATGTCTTCTGGACGACAGCATAACTCACATTCAGGAGACCTGAAGGAAATCATAGTGCTTACAGGGACATCTCAAGATTATATGTTTGAGTATTTTTTCAGTTCCCAGCCTGTGACAGTGGTACACTCCCAAAGATCAGAACAGGCAGCAGAGGCAGCTTTCTGGGGATGAGTCCTCCTTTCCTGAATGCAGCACACTGGATCCCACAGCATTTCACACCAGTGATGCACACACACCACTGCTCCCTGAAAGAGATGGAGCAGAACTGTGCTGCTCATCTCACAAGCACAGGACTCTCAAAGGAGGCTTTCCTCTGCTGGGCTGGAGGTGCAAGGGCATTCACTTGCAGCAGCTGGGGATCCACCACTCCTTGCATGTTCTTTAAAACCCCTCCAAGTCCCACAAAACCCTGATGGAGCAGAGCTCCAGAGCATACAGAATGTTGCTACAAGGCTCTCAAAACCTTCCTGTCACACCATATTCATATTAGACTTTATCACTTCCTTCTGGCTTAAGAACATCCATGACAGGACCAAGAAACTTCATTCCTTCTGCACAAGGAGAACGAAGGACAAAAAATAAGCCTTGTTTTAAACAGGCTGGCACTTATGTTTGTGTTTCTTCTCACCCAAAGACATTTTCACTTTAGGGAAAGCCTTTTTTGATAACTAATTTCCTGACACACACACACACACCCCACCCTGTACTACCAGCCCCATTCTTTTCATAATATGATTTATAGATACAACTGGTTGATTAGTCTAAAGTTTCTGGACTTGTAATAAAATTACTTAGAAAAATATTCAAATCAGTTGTTTCACTTACAAACTCTCTGCATGTGGTAGAAATGCCAGAGGATTAAACAAATTAGCTCTGGCAATCCAACAAGCTTGAGTAAGCAGCACAGGGTTAATTAAACCTGCTAAGAATCAGAGTGAGTGTTGGAATCACTCCAGTTACTCCAAAAGCTGTTCTAGCAGGTTATCTACCGTCTTTGCTGTGCCCTTGCCTAGATCAACTTATCCTTTGCTTTTTATTGAAGAGATGGGGCTTAGCTCTCCGAAGGAAAAAGTGTAAGAAATACCTCTAAGCTGCAGATGATCTGGGAGAGCTAACCTATAACACAGAACTCGTTCTATCTTGTTGCTCTGAACTTCCAAGGATTTGAAAAGGATTTTTCACCATTGAAAACAAGTTAATAGAGTCAGAGATAAGTTTCAGGGACATGATAAAGTGAATTCTTCATCTGTCCACTCCTTGCTATATATCCCTTGACTTACCAACAGCCTCCCTCCAAGTCTAGAAATTGGTGGTCATGGGAAACTGTGACCAACTGCAGAGGAGCACCCAGCCCCAAAGAGCAACTCAACAGCAACCACAGGACAATCATTTGTCCATTCTGACATGATAAAATCCAACCTTGGTTTAGTTTGGATTTTTTTTCCAAAACAGTTAGAAAAACAAAACAAAACAAAAAAACCACCAAAAAAACCCAACCCAACCACAAAGATTAAATCACCCAGGCTCCAATGGTTATGTCATGAAAGTGCATGAAACTCACTGCTACAGTGGGGTTTGAAAGTTCATGCTCTCTTTTAAACTGAGAGGGAAGAAAAAAATACATTAAACACTGTCAACCAAAGTTAATAGATTCATAGATTCATAGATATTAGGGGTTGGAAGGGACCTAGAAGATCATCTAGTCCAACCCCCCTGCCCAAATAGAAATAGAAATAATAATAATAATAATAGAAATAATAGAAAGAATCATCCAATGCTTTGGTTAAACCCTTCTGACAAGCTCACAACACTGTCTTCCAAAACCATCTCTAGAAGGTCGGTTTGCAATGTTGTCACTATTTCTGATTTGCTAGGCAATTTATCTACAGAGATGCAGAAGGAGTGTAAAATTTGTATAGAAAACACATTTATGCATTAAATGCACCAAGTGGAAATTCCTTCACCATTGAGAACTTTATACCTAGGGTAATGAAATTTTTATCAGGTCATAACTTAGAAGATTAGAAGACTGGTAGCACATTACTCTAAAAATCAAATCTGATTAATGTTTAATTGTAGCAATGTGCAGAGGTATTAATTAAGTGTACTTGCTATGACTCATAAATAGGTATTAAAGCAAAGGCAAGAATAATTTGAAGATTAACATGAAGAGAATGGTATACTTGAGTGGTAAATTATAATTAAACTAAATGGACCTTGTGAAAATAATAGAAATTGCCATCCAATATAATAATTTTGATACATAATGCAGTTACAACAATTTTTCTAGCAATCAGGTCTGACATCTTTTCCTCGGGATATTTTTTTGTGCAGAAGCCACAGGTGTGAATTACAAATTCATTGATTTAAATGCAGCACATCCACTTGGTTCTTACTGCACCACTGAAGCATTTGTGCACATACCTAGACAGGCTTTGTTTAAGGGGGATCACAGCTAAGGTTCTGCATTTGTATATGCAAAGTAGCTTTGCAATTAAACCTGAAGCTCTGTACCTCTGCACTTCACACTTTGCCTTTTTTAATGAACAATCCTCAAAGTCATACAGGAGCTAGAATTCTTGTTTCAGAACTACAATTCGCCAGTGAGAGACACTTTCCTGCTACCTTTGTTACTCAGATGGTGGCTAGGTGTACTTTCACTGCTCATTCCCTTCCCTACAGTCTTGAAATCCAGCTTTGTTTCTGTTTTCAGAAAGTGCAATTTATGCTGCATTCCCCAAACTACTACTAATGCTGCTACCAAATACCCAGTGTTCATGAGCTTGCAGAAAAGGTTAAAAATATGACCAAGAGGCACCTATATGAGGATAGAAAATGAGACTGACCTTTTCTGCCTATTTTATACCAACATAATGAACTTTAGCTATCTGCTTTTGGCATGAGCTACACTATCTACATTTATTTTAGCCAGCATAGTTGAAATTGGAATTTCTTTCTACTGTACTGCTCTGGAACAGCAACACAAAGTAGAATAAATAGATAATTTCCTGTTTTATGAAGGAAATTAAAAGATAAATACACTGTAAACAACTTATCCTGTCTAGGTATTATTTTTATGTTATTTTTATGATTGATTTTTTGTCATTATTTTAAAAGCATAATGTTGTAATCAAAGACATTTTAAAGATTTAAATTTTTAAAGATTTTAAATTTTTATTAAGAAACATAGGGGAACAGGGCAATGATGCAATACTGAAGAAATTTCTTTGGCTTGCTGTTTTCATTTACTGCTAGATTAATAACTGAAATCAAGGAGTTGCTTGTTGGCCAGGTGATCCTCTGGATTAACTACATCTAATGGTAGAATCATTTTTGTTGTATCATAACAACAAAAAAAGTGTCATGTGTCAGGTCCAGAATTAGAAGTAGAAATGTTTACATTTCTTAAAATCTTGAAATGTACATACAAACTCTGAATAAAAGGTTTCTATTATGCACTGAGTAAATGCAGCACTAGAAATGTCTTGGAAATTAGAAAAAAAAATATTAAAGCACATTCATTGACACAATCTCCATCAAAAGAATATTTTGACTTGTCAAGCATCATATTTAATACCAGCTGTTAAAGGACTCTTCAATTGCAACCCATACTCACTTATTTTCTATTATATGGAGCATGTGAAGTGGGAAAAAAGTAACTAAAAAGTTCTGCATGAACAGCAATGCAAATTTTCTGAATTTACACTTATGCCATCATAAATGCCCTCTTAGTTGCATGAGAGCCTATAGAAACCAAACCAAACAACATAGTTATATATCTAATTTAAAAGCCTTAAAATACTTACAGCAGGAATTCATTATGAGCAGGAAATAAAATGGGGAGTTGCAGCTCGCTTTTTGAAGTTATTTATACTTAAGCCATTAAAAAGCCTTTTAAAAACATCTTTCATGTATGTACTAATGCTTCTAATTCATTAATTTTTGGGTAGAATTACTAACTCCTTTGAAAGTTTTATAACATGTGATTGATACAGAGAATCGTGATGTTCCCTATGTTCTCCTGGGGGTGTTAATAAATCAAGTAAATACGATACAGAATGTAGATTTAAAGTACCTCAGGTAGCTAGAATTGGTAATAAAAAATGCATAGACCCCTTTTACAGCTAGGGAAATACCCACTACAATGTACAAGAGTGTCTCACCTAATTGCTCTGTCTTTTCCATCACTACAGCACTTTATCATCATGTCCCTCGTCCACATCTCCAGACATTCAATTGTGCTAAGGAGATGTAATAAATTCAAAGGTATTAAGGGATACAGGAAAACGTTTTGACCTTTGGAAATATACAGTGGGTTCTAGGAAGTACAACTATGCTGTGTTTCATGTTAAGAGCTGGTGTACAGTGACATCATTCTCTTAATGTATCCCTAATGTTTTGCAACTGTTTGCAGTGCTCTTCAAGTTCCTTGCCTCCTTCATTTCTAAACAATTCTGGAAAAAACCAGTAAGATTCTGTTGTGGTTTTTTTTAAATTACTTTAACAAGATATAAAGTCAACACAGAATCTGGATTTGAAATGTTTCAGCCAATTTCCAAATGAAAGTCTTTGCTCTACATGCTGAATTTAGCAACAACAACTAATAACAACCAACAGCAATCAGGATCATAAAATAAATAGGACCATTTTGCCATCAATATATATCAGATTTTTTTTCACTGACTGGTTAGAAATAATTTCACAAATATTAAATTTCAAGAAAAAAAAACATTTGAAAGCTAGCTCCTTCCTGATGTACAACAAGAAAAAAAAAACCAGAAAATCAGAATGGATCAAAGATTCAATCCACAAGACAAGTCAAGAGTTGACAAGTCAGAAGTCCTCAAGATACAGTGTGGAAGCCTGGATCAGGTCCCAGCCTGAACTATGTGGGGGAAAGGATTTGAATTTGGGTTTCTCCCAGTCCCATTGAAGACAACATCCATTAATAAGTGGTGCTGAGGAACGAATTATTTTGTCTTTGCTTGTATATTCTATGCCAATCATAAAATTTTCCACATTCCAGTTTCCCTTGAGAAATGAGGCTGGAAGAATAACATTTTCTAACACGCAGAAGTACTGTCTAAATCAGATCATTCACTTTTCTGTGTCCAAATCCTGGTGGGGAACAGAAACAGACACTTACTAAATGGGTAGCCCTTGATTTGCACCTACAAGGTTTAGGTTTGGTGGGGTTAACCTATGTTAGATCAAAATAACAGAAGTTTGAAAACCCATGTTTTTCCTGAGATAGGTGCATGCACTTAAACTGAAGGAAAACCCCAAATATGAGTATCTCACCTTGAACATGTATAGAAAGAGCCAGCCTAGCAGTAGCAGAAAAGCCAACTAACTTCCTAAAAATCAACCATGTCAAAAGCACTGCTATTACCTCCAAACTAAGATGAAAAGGATGAGCACTGGTTTCTCCCTTGATACTATAATTTAGCATCACTCAGAACCAGTCAGGGCCAAAGGGAAGCACAGCAGAATAGGATGGAGGGAAGGCTCCATCACCTTCTCCCTCTTCTGAAAGTGCTGCCATGAATATACTTTGTTTTCTCTACACCCTCCAACTCACCACAGGTAAGTCATTTGCTTGGGATTAGGAACAATTTAACAAGTTTACAAAAAATTCAGATGCAGAAAAAAAAATAAAAACAAACAAAAACCAATGCAAGGACTGTTTCCAATAACAACTTTATGAGTAGTGTGTGTGGGGGACAACATGATTTATACAAGACTGTTTCCCTGTCTTGATTTTTGACGTTACTGCACATTATAGGAAAAACACAGCATGGCTCTCTCAAATATTTTCAGGGAGAAAAGGAAGAACTACAGGGAACCAATTAGGTTTGCCAGCAAACCAAAAGTATTTGTGACAGGTGCCTCTGAGGGTCAAAAGTAATAAATTTGTCATGCACTAGTATTCCTGTTATTACACCTGTGTCAGAGGATACTGAAGATTAATATCATAATTAGACATGCTGAACAAAATCTCTGTTAGAAAACAGATAAAGTGACAATCCTGACACAGTTACAACATGGATTTTATTCATCTTTTTTTTCCAGCTCTATGAAAGGGCATACATTATCAGTCTAGATTACTTCTATATTTTGGAGTAACAAACCAAACTTGTGAATTTGAAACTGCAGAACTGCAACATAGCTGGTGGAGCTGCTTGACACAGCATGGCAAGAATGTGGTTAGAAAGGGGGATTAAAGGACAGGGTAAGGGAGGTTTACCTGCCTTGGCACAGAGACAAATGCATGCTCATTCTCTACTGCACATGGCTGACAGCAAAAAAAAAAAAAAAATAAATAAAAAAGCAATGCTACCTATTCACATCCAATCAGACCATCATCAGCTGTTGCTGCAAAGTGGTAACCCAAAAGCCAAGCTGGTTCAAGGCAGACCAAGTTCCTGATGATGCATCACAGCTGGTGCTCAGGGCAATAACCTGCCTTTGCTCCATAGGTCATCCAAAATACAGCCCACTGACAAAGGCAGGTACAGAGTTTCAAGATTTAGTCCCAGAGAACTACACCAAAAAGATAAAACCTCTTACGTGGTTAAAGTGTACTGAGATTTATAACATGAGCCTGAAGTTGTGACAGCTGTCAATAGCTAAAGGAAGTTTTTTAATCAAAATCCTCTTAAAAATCATTAGAAAGCTTCATCACAAATAGCCACTAATGTTCAGGAACCAGTCTATTTTAGAAATGAAACACAAAATCTTCTGTGATTTTTGAGTGAGCATTACCTTTTAGACAATCTGCATGCACCACTGTGACAAGAAAACTTAAAAAAAACCCCAAAATATTTTAGACAACTGTGCAGCTATATTTGCAGTTAGTGAATTAGCTCAAAAATCTGAAAAAATAAATTAATCCCAATTGTACATTATTTTTGCAACATAATCAAATTAGTTTTGCTCGGTAATCTATCTAGCCCATTTGGGCTATTTTAGATTTACACCAGAATGGTTCCAATTACCTCACTACTCCCACACAGCAACCAAAGCAAACTCTTGCTAACATTTGAGAGGTGGGCGAGGAGGCAAAGTTAGTTACATCACCACCACCTTTCCTACAAGCTGAAGAGGAGGCACATGCCAACAAAGAAGAACACATCAACAGGCCTGTGCTTGGCCAGAGAGCAATTCTTAGACATAAGGACTCATGATTCTTTCCTGCATTTAGCAGCAAAGCAACTGGGTAGTGTTAAACAAGAGGGGATGTTGATATGGCAAAGGGAGAGCAGGTTCTACCTTGTGCTGCTGCACACAGTCCCAGAGTTTGCTAACAACACCCAGACCAATGGACATTAAGATAAAGTGCTTAGCAGCAGCTTATCTCCCTTTTCTGTGTCTTTAAAGAAAAAAAAACAAACAACAAAACAAAGAACCTCACTGTGCCTTCATCTTAAATAATTTCTGGACCTAATCCTTCCAGTTAAAAAGTGGAGCACAAATGGGAGCGTACAGCTTGTAAACCTCACTACACCCATCACTCATTGGCAACAGCAAGTACACATAGACTAACTTTAGCAAAAAACATACAGCAGAAGTCTCCATGACATTCCCATTACCAATAGAAATGTAGCCTAATCTTGAAGGCATAAATTCACAAGGCCTGCCTACATAATGTGCTTCACTGCTAGCCCTCAAACATAGCTGGGATTTTCTTCCCATATCAGCATTGTAGCAAATTAAACCAACTTTTTCTTCCCTTATCCTGACAGACAATAACAAATGAACCACCATCCTGTTTGTAACAACCTATATACACTAAAAGGCACTTCCCACTCCCTCTTTTTTATAAACAAGAACTATATGTTAATTAATCCCTGAGTATATAAGAGATTTTTTTACTAGCTGCCTTATTTGCTTACCTCCTTTTCAAAGTGGAGCACTCAAAACTGGACATACTTGTTCTGCTAAGGTCCCAGCAGCACTGAATGAACCAATTCCTTCTTTGCCTCCTCTGCAACCCCACATGTCACCAATATATCCCAGAACGATGCCTGTCTGTCTGCAGCAAATTGCAATCAGCTGTAACTTCCCAATCTTTTCTGTAGAACTGCTTCTTGGTCACAATTATTCCTCATTTTATAGCTGTGCATTTGATTTTTTTCCATCTTAGGTACAGAACTCAATGCTTTCTTTTGTAGAAATTCATCTTCCTGATTTCAGACTATTTCTCCAATTTATCAAGCTCATTTTGAATTTTAATGAGTTTTCCACAGTGCCTACAACCCCTTACTCCCCTCCTCCCACACCAGCACAGCTTGGTGTCATCATGTACCACACACTACAGCTGTGACGAGAAGATGTGCTGGTGGTTTTTTGAGTTTGAATATGCAGTGAAAAGAAAGAAGAAAATCAGTGCCTTAAGATTTTCAATTTAAATAGCCAGCAAAATATTTTAAAAGTAGATTTAGGAATAGAAACCAAGAAATCTTAAATATCTTCCAAAGGAGCATATCAGCTGAGCACAAAGCTGTGAGAAATTTTTAGCTCTGAGGAAGACACTTCCCATTAATTTAGTCCTTGGCAGCACCTATCTTATCTATCACCTAACTATGCAGCCACATTAATAAGGAATAGGAAATAAAACCAAGGGAGTTTCTATGTTTAGTTATGAACCAGGTAAAACAATGTGAAAAACATAATTCTTGCAGCACTTCTAGTCTTGTTCCTATCTTTATTGCATGTGTCTTAGAAACAAATAAACAAATGACATAGCCAATGTTTCATTATCTACTCTGTACTGTCCTGTGATTTTTTTACAATATATTAACTGCATGGACATCTTATTTTAACCTCACAGTATATACACAGTTGTTTTTGCACACAAGCAATTAGACGATTGGAAAGTCTCACAAAATGCTCCTATGAATTGTTCCACTGAGAGCAAATCTAGAAGCACCAAACAACTGCAGCATCCCATGGCACTATTATAGCCAAGAGTTATTGCTCACTGTGCAAAGCCACTTGCAGACGTGTACACAAAATCTTGCAATTAAAAACCCATAAAAATCCTCAAACTTGAAGCCACCTCCAAAAAAAACCCAGCATAATTGTTATCCTACAAGCAACCTGTGCATGCAGATATGTGCTACCTGCTATAACCCAACCCTTCTCAGATCAAGGGTTGACAATTTTACATGACAAAGAGCCTTAGTTTAGCTTTATTAGGAATTTCATAGTACTTCCACTTAACGTCAAAACCCCTCATGCTTTGAAAACAAGCAGTACAGAATCCCCTTGCCTTTTTCTGTTTGCTGAACAGCAAATCAAACACTACAGAAACTTGGGATACTAAGGAAGATTCTCTGGGAAGGAAATAAAACTTGTCAAATGGGACTCCCTGCTGCTGCATACCATGTGGTGCTCTAGTGAGCTGCATCTGTTGAGCTCTTAAACATAGCAGTGAATAGGATACCAACAGCAGTGACATTATGGAATATGCTGAGTGGTTATTAAGGTTCCATAGCATAATCTTTTCACTTTTTATTTTAATTGGTAGAAGTTACTGTAAAGTAGCTTCATGTATGATAATGCTATTTGTGCTTGTCCTAAAGGAGAAGGCACTGCTCCATAATCCACAGCCTTAAAAACTCCATCTGCTATGCAAGGGGAAGGCTGAGTACTTCTGCTCCAGCAACTTTCTGTAGAACTCACTGGGTTAGGAAAAAAATCCCCATATGGGGAACAATAAGGTGTCCAGACATTAGGAGGGTTTTGCAATGAGCAGGAAGACTGCAGTCTGTAGCATTCCATGTGTAGGCAGTAAATCACAAGTCCACCAAGGGTGAGGGTTGAGCAGAAAATAGGAAGATATTCCTGAGATCTGTTGAAGATGTTCTGCATCTTCACTGTTTCAGTCCAGAGGTGTGGGATGAAGAAGAATACCTGACCCAAGAGTGGAATATGCAGAGGGAAAACTTCCTTGTCCTGTATGAGTGGCTTTTCCTAGACCACAGAGAATGTATAATGCTGCAGCAGCAAGTATGATTTACATCTCCCCGAGGGAATATCTAGACTTACATTTTGTCCTTGACTGAACATAGATTATCACCCACAAATTCTAGCACAAGAATTTAAAGCCACTTTAGTACTTACATGCTGCTGCTCTGAAGGCTTTGGAATAATAACACAGAGAACTGGCAAAACTCAAAGACTGTGTCTTTCTTTTGTTCCTCAGCATCCCTTATTCAATGTAAGCTAGGTAATTATCAAAAGCCAAGAAATGCATGAGTCAGTTCCTTCAGCTAATCCACCCTCTGGAGCACCAGAATGCTTCTGTGTAAATGGGTTTTCACGAACAGAGAGATATTTAAGCCTCTCAAAACACTTAACATGAAAACTCACCTGTTGTTAGTGGGATTGTTACATTAAGCATAAACCACCAGAACACTGACAACATCAGTTCATTAAATCCTTATCCTGTCTACTATTGTTGCAGAAATTCTTGTGACCGGCTTGATCTAAGTGAGAAAACAAAAAGAGACTTAACAGTGGCAGCAGCCACTGTCAGAAAGAAAGAATCATTATAAGATGGATAGGGAAGGCAAATATACACCTATGAATGTTGCTGGGAGAGAAAGGAAAAGGCTGCTCAGTGATACACCAGCAGTGGAGATGCACTCGTGTCAAGTGTATCATCTCCATGTGAGAGTGTGATTAGACAGCATAGGCAAGTTACTGAAAAACAGATGAAGATGTAACCTGGGTTTCAGGAAACCCAGATAAATTCCCTGCTCAGGCTCTATTTCCCACTTGACCTTGGTGCCATGAGTTAATGTCAGTTTGTAAAAGTTAAGTAACTAAATTGGATGAAAGCAGGAACCAGGTCCAGTGTGTTCAAATCTACCCTCCAGTACACCAGATTAAATTCAGTGACTTTACTACACAGTGGTGTGAAAAGTGAGAAAGGCTCAAGATAAAACAGTAGAGAAGGAAAAAAAAACAAACACAAAACCAAACTAGAATTAAATATTAAAATAAGTTTCCAGTTTGGTGATGACACAGGCATCGTAAAGCAAAACCTGAATTAAGTGGTCTAATTAACTAATTATGAGTTACAATTAAGGTAGTATCTCACAAAAATAGAACAGCAGTAAGACAAATGCCTGAAGCAGAGCAGCAGGTTCTGTAATATTGCCTCTGCCCCTTTCACCTTCCCAGCAGGAGTTTTCTGGCCTGATGTAGATCCTGCACATACTTACTCATATACTTACTTTCTGCAGTTTCTAAAGAAATATTAGTGGAAGAGGTGGAATGAGAATTATTTGAAGCTAGGATCAGAATCTGTTCAGGCCACCAGCACTTCTCCCCTAGTTTTGTTCTGCATCAACAAATTAATATCTCTGACTGGCATTAAAAATTATGTTGTTCATCCTGCATGTTCACCAAAATACTGCTACACTGGTACTTTGTGCTGCAGTGCACACTATATCCTTATCCTCATTAGATCTCATACATTTAAAAGACAGGGAGTTAATGGGCCAGATCTGTCTTATAAGAAAAAAACCCTTGATCTGTCCTATGCAAACCTAGCCCTCTTTCAATGGGTCATAGAAACCTGATAGTCACTCTCTTTCATGCAATCTTCCATCGTGAGCTAAAAGCATAGCCTAGGATACTCTGAAAAGTGATGTCATTGCTCAAGTCTGTCCTCCTTTTTCTCCAAAGCATACATTGTGACCCTGAAGTGCCTGCAACCTGCCCACACCCTGCACTGTCATGGTTTCTAACACACTGGGTACACATCATCTCCACTTGGTTTTGAGCCAGGCATGCCTGGCAGGGAGGAGGAAGTGCAAATCTTTTTGTGCTTCTCTAAAATTAGAAAAGCACTAGGCAGAACAAGATAGGAAATATTACCAGGGCTAACTGGATTGTATTACTAGATATAACAATCAATATATGCTTCATAAAATATACAGTAGATATAACAGACAGAAAAGTATCCATATAGGATAGGTGGACAACAGTGGCTTTTGCTCTTGGAAGTCACCCTCAGTCATCCAGACTTTCTCAATCTACAAATAATCACAATAATTTCCTATGATTCGGTGCTTCTTCCTTTGGGTGATCAGCCAAGTTTCAGTGAACATCTCAACTCTTTGGCTATTGCAAATAGTCAAGTATTCTTTAGATATTAATAAGGTTGCTAAAACATCTACTAAATTTTTCATCAGTTCTTTTTATACATGGCAATGTTCTGGATGAGTTGGTGCCAAGTTATTAAAATATCTGTAACCTTCATATGCAAGGAGATGTTGGCTAGTAACCAGTGCAGGGAATTTTGGATTAAAACAACCTGATTAGATGGGAATGGATCTAAAATGTCAATATGAGAATATAACTATGAAATATGCTGCTATGGAGGAAAGAGAAGCTATTTATTTATCTGTGCATTATAAATGAATTTTTTCTGTCCTTTCTGAAGCCAGATATTTGGTATATATAAGTTAAAAACCTAATCACAATAGTATATTTCTCAATTTTGGCTGCATGCTTATTTGCTTTGTTCTTGCTGCTTTTGTTCTTTAATTAAACAGAACTAATAAGTGGTCCTCATCAAGGAAGCCTTCCATGTAAGAACACCATACAGTCACCACCTGAATTGACTCCTTTCTTCCTTTAGTTACATGGTATGCCTCATTCTGTGGGGAAACAAAGGTATGTAATCACTGAGACTCAGGTTGCCACCTGCTTTCACTGGGATTCACTGGGATTGCAGAATATGCACAGCACATGAATTTGTGTTTGAGGGCACAGCAAAGAAGCAACTTAGGGAATGAGGGAAAGAGAAGAAAAGGAAAGAATCCTTGAAAATAAGACTGGACATAATCTGTACAGTACCTCAGAGATTTAAAAGTAACAATGGAAAAAAATAAGAGATACTTTATGAAGGAATCATGAGCCTCTTCAAGTTTATGTAAGTTTATGTTAAGTAAATATTCTTGCTCTTTTGCTTGCCTCTCCAAATTGGTCCACTTCTGTTCTTAAAACTCCATAGGTTTTGTTATTATAAATAACATAACATGACTCAGCACAAGTCCCCTCTATTCTTAATCTTTTTAGTTGTTTTTTTTTGTTGGTTTTTTTTTTGCTAGGTCAATACTCCCCTTTGTGTACAGCTTGCAACAGTAAAGTCTTCCTTTGACTTGGCATCAAATTCAATTACAAAGTTTTGAATCTTAAGCGGTTAAGACAACAGATGGATTCCATTTACATTGTAATCTTAAGATATGCAAGATCAGAAATGTACTTAGAGTCCAAGATCTGGTCTACAAAACCATTTCATACCACACCATGGCCATATGCAGTTCTTTTCATATTGCTAACAGATGATTCTAATACATGTGGTGACACCAGAGGTGTTTTAAATATCTACTTGCTCCCATCCAGGTTCTACATCTTTGCTAGAAGAAAGAATCTCAGGAAGATCAACGGTGCTGAGGGATGTAGAATTTTGCAACTGACAGGAGGTATTTTATCTGAGAACTTAGGTCATACTGGTTGTGCAATTTCCTCTCACCAAGGGGCTGGCCAGTGGTGACCTCATCATACAACATGCTTTTTGGTAAGGAAGCTTTTATCCTCTCAAAAGCATGAAAGGAGCAGGATGCATAAAGGAATTAGTTGGGTAGAGGAATATGTGAGAACTTTGATTTATCCCAAGAGAGTGGAAGTAAAAAGAATTGCTTCCCTCAAACATACTTCTAGGCTGAGGAACAAGGAAATAAGAGTTGGGACATGAGACCTTCCACACCAACAGCAGGATTTCTCCATGCAGCACTCCATCATGGCAGTCACAGCCAAACTATTTTACTCTATCTACTGTCCAAATTCCATTCATATTTTTCATATAGGAAGCTATCAGTCTGTTCTGTGTTAGAATTAGTGCATTTCCATAACCTTCCCTCAAGAGTATGCCCTGTTTATGGCAGGAACAGACCCCTGGTGCTCAGTGTGTGACAAAAGACTGTATTCAAGATGAGACAATAACAAACACTTTAGATCACAAAATCTCTTTTCAGAATTATTTTTTTTTTTATCCATGAATCTGATAATACAAAAGAATAACTTCATTGCATCTTTTCAAGATATGGCTTGATCATTTCAGGGTTTTGTTTATTTTCTTTCCTTCAAACTTAGATCTTTAACCTGATAAGTGAGGTGATTACTTCATTTAGCACAAAGTCCCTACATTAATTAATTGCTCTCATTCTAATTAATTTAATGGTTGCATACATTGAATGACATTCTCACCTGTCTGTCTAGTCCGTAAATTAATCTTTTTTGAATGCATAGCTTTTCATAATTTAAACCCATAAGCAACTCTGGAAATCCTTCTTTCATAGTCATCTTGCTTCAGTTTAAAGATTTAAAGAATTTTATAGGTTGGATGAGGCTCTGAGCAACCTGATCTAGTGGGAGGTGTCCCTGCCCATGTCATTGGGATTGGAACTAGATGATCTTTAAAGTCCCTTCCAACCCTAACAACTTTATGATTCTATGGTTAACAAATAGTCTGGTTGCTGAGTTTTATCATTGTCCACAACAGTTAAATTTCCACTAGCGTTTTCCATACACATACGTTAATGAAAAAAAAAATCACAAATAAATATAATGTATATAAGCATAACAATGATAGATCAAATATTAGCAGAATTCCAAGTATATAACATCATCCTTAATTTTCTTGTGCCTCGAGAAAGCAGAGTATTAAATATCACAACTCTGATAAACATAATGATCCAAAGTTGTTCCAGGGTCCCACAATGGTCCCGGACACCCCCTTGGCTGATATGATGATGGCCTGATTTTCAGAAGTGCTGACTACATTCAATTTCTATTGACTTCATCCACAGATGTGCATTCTCAACACTTCTAAAAGATGTCTGAAACCTAGTTCTGCTTTTTTGGGTTGGTTTTTTTAGCCCTTCCTGGATGTGAAAAATTCAATAGTAAATTCATTATGGTTTCATGCATACACAAGCCACCACTGGCCTTATCAAATCTTTGCATTGCACATATGTGTATAATAATAAGGATCTCCATATCTGAAACATGATTATTAGAAGAAAAGTTATTCTGAGAATATTATTTTAAATATTATTAAACTGTTCCTGTAAAAAAATAAATGATCTCAGATAAACTGCACTAAAATCAAAGGTATTTTTACCATCAATCTCACTGAAAGTATATCCAATTCTCTAGGTATTGATCCAAATACAACTAAGTCAATAAGTATTTATCAATTGACTTTCCACTAGGCATTCAGCCCAAGGCATGTGAAGTATTCAAAAGAGAACAACAAATTAATTCACCTTAAGACTCTGAAGTTTTTTTCCTTTGGTACCCTTAAACATAGAAGTCTGATCCTCACGATTCTTTTTCTCTTGGAGGAAGGTCATTATACCCTTATAAATCAAAATTACCCATATATTATGTATATATTCAACTGAATGCAATATCATCTGCTATTACAAGCCTGGTGCAGAAAAATACTGTTTACTATAACTTCTAAGTCTGACAAAAGTTAAAAGAAAGTGTAGGAAAAATATTGACAGAGGACTTCTGTAGAATTTTCCATTAGCAAAGATGAAAATCAACCCTCCTTGGGAGATATATTTACACAAAAATCAGCATTTTATTTTGTGATATTAAATATTTCCCTAGTTTATAAAAAAAATGAAATATATACTGAAATTAAATTAATAGCTCAGTAAATGGGGAAGCATTATCATCCCCTTAAAGCAACAGAATCTTTGAACTGAAGCTGGCAATAACTCACAAATGCTTTCATTTGATTTTTATCCCCATTGTCCTAATGGAAAAAATATCAAAGAAAGAATGACTTTCTCACCATATGTATCTTAGTAGATGTAGTATATGAATAGTTGTGACAAAGAGCACAAACTGAATTTAATCATGATCCAAAACCTTCTGTAACATGTACAGTATTTCCTCTCTATTATGACTGTTCACCTCTGTCATTAATTGTAACTCCAAGAGCTTCACAAACACATTGTGAAGATCTAAGTGCAATACTGATTAACCAATCATGCTGGTAATGTTGCATCTTCAGAATATTTCAGGCTAATTGCATTATACCCTGCATGTATATTAATATTATCTATCCTTAATCATACCATAGTTTTTCATGTAACATGTTACCACATCTTTTAAAATAGTTTTCCATGCTTTCTCATAATGGTATTAATCTTATTGGTTTACATTTTCCATATAATATTTGCCTTATCCCTTACATTAAACCTTGGGATATTTGTTATCAGAATGATCATCACTGCTTCACTTACTTCAGCAGATCCTTATTTGTAACTGAGCTTAATGAGTAATTCCTCACCCTGCTTGAGATAACAGAAGTGAGGCCAGTTTAGCTTAACTAGCCAGTGTCCCATAGGCTGGGTGTTATTTAAGGAATAACAAAACTGTAAGATCTGAAAAGCTTTGCTGGCCTCCTTGCCCTCACAAACGTTGTGTTCTTCATTTCAAAATCAGCTGTAACCATAAAAAACAGCACACTGTTTTTTGTGCTGCCAAGACACTTTGATTTTCAAACAATTGATGCAAACAAGGGAGACACAAACTGCTGACTCTTTCTATCAGGCATATAAAATGTTCATTTTGCTATAATTTACAGTTTCCTTTTGACAATGAAGGATGAAAACATGGCATAATTTATACTTAAATCAATTTTTTTTAAATGGTTGAAGTCTATTGGTGGAATTCTACCCACCTTGTCTTCATTAGCATAGCAAATACTACTTGTGCCATGCAGTAGAAGGTCAGTTCATGCTACCAGCATTGCCAGAAAGAGCAATTTAACAGGATTTCTTAGCCCTTAAAGGCAGCATCTTTGTTTAACTTCACTTTGCACCTCAAGTTGAAAAGCTGGAATTTTGAGGCAGCAACAGCACAGAGCCCGTAGAAGACGATTATATATATATATATTTATATATATGTACACATACATTTCAGTCTAATGACTTGGGAGAAGAGGGTGGGAAGATGAGCAGAGATAGGAACAAGAATCACAGTTAACCAAGGGCTTTAGAAGTCAATGAAAAAGCCAAGCAAAAAAGTGCACATGGTGCTTAACTGAACACTGCATGAATAAGCTCCTGTGGTTTTTTGTTTGGCATGGAGATGGATGAGGTAAAAAAGGAGGATTTTAGTAATTCTTAGAGCTATCAGTCCTTTTATCTGTGAACAGGAGAAGAATGTGACAGTAGGCTTTTAGGCATGACATCTATTTCCTCTTGAACTAGATCTCCCAGCAGAAACTGCACAGGAGACCACTTCCATAACAGAAGTCAAATGATTGCTATGAAAACTAATTGCTGCATCTCCGGATGACTAAATCACGTTAACATTGCTTTCTTGAAGCACAGAGATGCCTGTGTATCATACACACAAACAGTCTTTTATGCCTAGGTTGCTACAGTACAGGTGGACTTTTATAACCACCTATCTCAGAATTTAGAACACTTGCAGTGGAGCTGTTAAGCATCTGGTAGCAATGCAGATTACATTTTTTTATTTTTTTTTTTAATGTTTCTCATATTAACAATGGCTATTTGGGGATGGTAAATGACTACTTTAAATAAATTTGTTCCTAACCTAACACTAAAGGTGTGATTCAGATGATCAAGTAGCAATTTTCCAAATCAGAATTTGTTATGAGCTTGATTTTATTATTAGGTTTACAGCGTCTTTAAGTAAACAGAATAATAAAGAGGGCAAGCACAAACTGAAGTACCATAATCAAACTCGTGATTTCCTCTTCCATTTCTAGAATGAAGGTTAAGAGCAAGCTACCTCATAGCTCTCATCTAAAACATCACAAAAAAGCACCCTCCCCAACATGCTAGAGAGGTCTATGATCTAAATTTTTTTTTAAATCAAAGCAGTAATTCCACACTGGCTTTGCCACCATTCTGCTGAAAATACACTTAAAATGTGTCCTCATGCATCTGTCCCAAATTTTGTCACTGGGGAGAATCTGAGTGATTAATGACTTTCTGGGTAAAATGAAAGATCAGTTACAAAAGAACCGTTTTCTCTCATGCTGTGAAACTGAATCCCAGCATAATTAAATCACAGCTATATCCTTGTTATGATGTTATAGTTGTTATTACACAGGTAAGTTATCCATGCATGGTGCATTTCAATGTATACAGGCATTTATTGCTCATGTATATTCATCATACAAACAGGTGAGTGGGAGCGTGCAAAAGAATATGCAGAATTAGAGTCTTCCCTCCTTCCAGTTTTTCCTCCTTCCACTATTCACAGCTTTTCCATGTTTCTGGTTATTAGTAGATCAGACATTCTTTACAGCATCTCAATATCAGAGCAAGAAGGAAGCTTTGAATGACACTACCCTCCTACTATTTTCATTACAACTATTTTGATGCAGTAGCTCCCGATATTGAAAAACTTTAATCCAACAAACTATTTTTCAAATATAAAATACATGTAGGCCTCTCCATTTCCATCTTCTTCTTCATTTTTATCACTGAGATGTTTCACAACATCTCAGCTAAAACAGACCTCAGGTATAACTCTCAGAAATGCATACAGATTCACTGATTTTAATAAGGTATATGTTCTTTGGTTCCGTGAGTGCTTTTGAAAATACTGCCTTTCAACTTTCTTTTGAATACTATCTTTATTTGAAATAGATTCTAGAAAATTATATCCCAGCAGTTTTCCAAGCATTATCTAACATTGACAACCTTTAAAAAAAATCTTTTCTAGGTGTCTTAGGATTTCAGATCAATCTCTTAGCATCTCCATTCAAGAGAAAGCCTACACTGAAGCAACTCTCTGAAGGTCAAACCTTGTTCCAGTGAAATTTCTGCACATTTATCACAGATTTGGCTCTGAAGCAGAGCAGGCTTTAGGGTGGTTCCTGAAGTCTCTTGAAAAGTCAATAGGAGGAGGTCAGGATCACCTCACAGATCATGAAGATAAAAGGCATTTTGCTGCTTCACAGAAATTTCAAAAAACCAGTGAAGTATAATTTATTATTTTCCCCACCTCTATTAAGCTGGTAGTATTTCTGACCATAGGAAACACTCAATTTATTATTTGTAATAAAGATATTATCAATGCATAAAAAAAAGGCAATAATTTTTGATCTCCAAAACATAATTAATGGATCTAATGTTTGTTTTAAAATGTAATAATCAAGGCTAGTCATAAGATTGAGGAACATTTTGGTTTTGATAGAGCAGGTATAATAAACCTTCAAGAAAAACATTCCTTCGTATGCTAATGAAAAACAAAACACTGTAAGAAGAAAGTAACACTGTTGACCACAGTGGGTGGATCTGGTCTCAGACTAAAAAGAAACATGCAAATGATAACTAGGCTCCTGATGATAGGCGAGGCTCTAGAAAGCAAACTTTTGAATTCTCTACAGCAACACAATACTTGCCTTGAAAAAAGTAGGTTCTCAGTTTCTTTGGCACCTAGGAGAAGTTGGTTTTTTTTCACATTTTTAAATAAGATTGCACAATACCAGCCAGCCGTTTTGTCCGTGTGTTTCAATGTAGGAGAAAGGTATAGATAACCACCAAATTTTATTTAAGGCCTTCATTATGTGCTCAAGCCAGTAAATAAATAAACAAGTGACAAATAAATCGCCTTGGTCCACAATGCAAGAATGCCTTTACCAAAATGAGAAGCCTGGGAAGATTAAATACCGTAATTCCCTCTAATTTTAAAAATTATCACTGCTGAATGTTTTCTGAGGGTAAAAGTGTAACTGGTTATAGATCAATAAGTAATTTAATTGAAAAGGAACTCTTCTGTTCCTGAAAGCAGAGAGATACTTAAATCAAAATCGAACTAATACATTAACAAAGTTGAGACTAATCTAAACAACAAAATTTTATACTGTCCTAGTTATGTTTAACTCAACTGATCATTAATTTATGTTGCCATAAAAATCCAGTTGCTTTCAAATTTGATTGCTAGTTATTTGCTTTAAGGCAGCTGAAATTACTTTTTAAAACTTCCTAGCTTGACAATCTTGCTTTCTGCTTAAGATTTATCTTCACAAAGGAACTAGAATAAATTCTAGTATTAACAATAAGCACAGTCAATTGTGATACACTGTAGTTCCCTCAGTAGTTTCCAAATGAAATCATCCAGGATTAATGTACCCTCCTCTGACATTGCTAAATCCTATTTTATGTAATTAGACTGCAGCAAACTACTCTATCTGTACAAGTATCACGGTATGATTTTTAATTGAAAAGACATATGAAGTAGCAATGTATAAAATAAAAGGCATTTTGAGACTGAGACCCTTTACAGTATTTTATACTACACTATAAGCCATTATCACTGAGTTCACTATTGACCCAATATGGTTCATTAACAAGCCATTTTTACATCAAAATAAATTAGCCACCACAAATATAAGAACAACCAAGACAAGGAGAAATATCATGCATTTGTTAATAATACTTACGATGTGCAGCTCTAAATAATCTCCAAGCCCAGTAGAACTGTCCACTCGTACCAACACCGCCTCTTTTTGAACAGTACTAAAGCCTATTGCCAGCCTGTCTGCACGAGTGCTTGGCCGATCATTAGGGGGCCATGTGTAAGTGATTTGTCCACCTCCTTTGCTAAAGATATATGTTGTTCCCGCTGTGAAAGAGAAATAAAGATAATTAACTCACTTGCACTGATGTAAACCCACACATAATCATATGCTCTACAAAAAAAATCAAGATGCTCTCATATAGCAAATAGATTCATAGAAACAAACAAGACCTTATTTCAACATGAAAGGGTCTTTAACTCTGGAAATTTTGAAGTGAAATATTAGTGCTTTTTATATAGTGCAATCAACACAAAATATAATTGCTTATGCAGTGACTTAAAAATACCATAGTTCTGATTCTGAAATGCCTATCTATTCAAGACAGTTTTTAAGCATATGTTTGAAAAACATTTCTGTGATGTGTGGAACAAGGATGAGGTGAATCGAGTGCTTTTCCAAACTGGGCCTGTGTGGAGAAGAAACCAAGTAATTCCAGTTATCTCATGACTGACAAAAAAAAAAGGCAGCTCCTTATTTACACAATGAAAATGATACACTCTATACGATACATCATCATGCCCAGTGAAGCACAACGTGAACAAATACATTCAGATAGGACTTTTATGGATGGATCTGAGGTTTATCAGCTTGTGACAGATGGGGATAACAAATGGAAGCATACTTTAATTGTCATGTCAGGACAAAAAGACATCAGTCTATCATCTAAGTAAGCCATGGCTTATTTGCATAATGCTCAACATATAAGAGTGGAATTTTTTTACACATTACATCCAGTGTGCACTTACAAAATCTATAATCTGTTTTAAACAAGTGTTGTAATCTAAAACCACTTAGTGCTCAGGTGCTTAAATTGATCACCAGTATATTTCCTCCCAGCTAAAATAGCAGCACATCAAGACATCTTCCATTTAAAATTTCTGTCCTAACAACAGTATATGGCAGGCAAACTGTGAATGCATTTGTTCTTTCTTTTGTAATGTCACTACAAGCTGGTCACTTGTTTTCTATGAACACAGGTCAAAATGTAGGGAGATATGTCTATGTCAGCACATGTAAATACAGATGCCAGTATTTACAGACAGGCTCACTGAGTAGTTACTACCAATTTTATTAAATATAGTTCAGTTAATTCCACCCAATACTCTTGCTACTTACTTTCCCTGTCCACATAAGACCTGTATAACTACATAAGTGTCATTTTCTTATTTTCTTTCAAGATTCACCAAAAATGCTCTAACTTTACATAAATAATGGAATTATATACCTACTCATTAGTTTTTTTCAGTGCCATCAATTTGTAATATTTTATGCACTGTGCATAGCACTTAAAAAACTGTAAACCTCATTTTATAGCAACTCATTTGAAGATTGCACTCTTCTTCAAATAGATCTCTTGGCTCCTCTCTTGATGGCAAAATACCAACCTCAATGTGTTTTAGGAAAACCTGTCAAGTCTCTTTAGCAATTACATACTCGATAACAGATCTGATAGCTAGGGTTTCATTTACACTCACGGTGAAATCGGGGTTTATGTCATTGTAAAAAGTTGTGCAAGAGTAGTGCACATAGGGACTGTACCTTAAAAAAGTTTGGTAATGGACATTGGCAAATAGCATCTGGTTTAGGAATGTGTATGACAAAAACCTTGTCTCCTGCTCTCCCATCTTTGCTTTCCTCATATGCAGTGCTCTGAAATGAACTGCATAAAATGCTGCATGCTATTCAGTAATGATGATTGAATCTCCAGCTCTAGTATATCCCAAAACAAAGATACATGAGACAGGTAATATGATTCTTGATGGTCCCCAAGTTTTCCACTTTGCTGCTGTGATGGAGTTTGGATTTTCATACAGTATATTTAGCGTCTGTTAGTGAAAGGATTTATTCTGTGTTCATGAAAAAGTGAAGGCTTGATCTAAATCTCATTAAAAACAGTGACAACTTTTCTGTTGTCTTCATAAAATATTGTGTCAGGTCATGAATGAGGTTCTTATAAAAGTAACAAAAATGAGAAGGATAAGAAAAAACAGCTCCTTACACCTCAATGTCACAGATAAAACTGTTTGAATAGTGTGTAAGATTTAAGTGGGAGTGCAGAATTCTCCTTTTCTTGGTTGTAACAGATGTGTTTACCCAATATAGAAGACAAAGAAAAAGAGTGCCAAGTGATGGTGGAGTCATACTGAATACAATGACCCAGAAGTAACTCTCCAGATCTGAACAATGAGAGACTTTGTTGTTCTTATTTGGAGTGAATCTTTGTTGCAGTTTTTTTACTAAATAATGCCCTTCAGATAAACCAATGAAGAGCAATTCATTCCTTACTGCTGCCGCAGTGAAGCCAAGGTCAATGTCAGTAGGGCTGGATAAATCTAGCTGTAAATCTTAAACTGCATAGAATCAACATCAAAGTTAAAAACTTATCTTTTAACCATGCTAACATGTGGCTTATGTTTTGGGGTTTTTTTTATGCCAAAACTTTCCCTTCTTTTTAACTGTTCATTTTGAAGCTCTTCGAACTAACTGCATGTCTGGTTACAGGCTAATTAATCCATGCTGATGAATACAGATCTGCCTCTGTCTAAGCTGTACAAGGAGTCACGTTCTTTGAATTTCCTGTATTAATTATGAAAAAAATGGGTCGGAAGCCATTTGAGAATAGATCCTCCAGTGTTTATATTTCAAGAAAGACAAATATAATAATGTAAAATTTATTACTCTGGGATTGATCTCAGCTTATAGTCTGACCTCCCATTAACCATTAAAAGCTAGAAACAGAGCAGTTGTTCAAAACCACCCTGCTTACTATCAATTTTGGACATGTTAAGAAACAACAGAGGAAAGCCTAATTCGCTTGCTCCATAAAGGCTTTTATGTTTCCTGACAAACCTTATAATGTCTCTGCTGTTCTTTCAGAACACTGTCACTAAAAGCTAGTCATCTTCCTTCTCTGTTGTAGCTTACGGCACTGTGTTGTTTGGGGTTTATCATCTTCAGAGAACTGAAAGCAGCAGAATCTGAATGTCAAGAATAGCAATGCCATCAGCACAGTACTTGTAAGTGGGCAAGTTTGTAACATGCCAGTTATACTTCTCAGCTGCAGGATTTACTGCATAATTCTTTATGCATCCATGCATCTCCACAATGTTTAGGAAAAATGTTACCCGTGAAAGCATGGTTCCTATTGTAACAAATTGCCAGTGGTCAAGATACAGTAATGTTTTTTAATGGCCTGAGTCTCTCTAGTCCTACTTGTTTGCAGAATTCATCTTTATGAAATAGTACAATCATTTCAGCAGAGCCTGGCAGCAACTCAAGGACATCTGCTTACCTATACAGTATTAAGCAAATAAATATTTTGTTTAGTAGCCATTTACTGTATCTATTACTCTGTATGACTGGAAAGCTTTTCAATATTTATTGCTCTGAAGTCACATCTGATGTAGTTTAATAGTTTGCTCAAATCAACAACAAATCAACAGCTTCCTACCTTCCTCATGTTCATTCCAATTCTCTATTTAAGGTATATTGCACTGAAAGGTAATGTACATAATTCCATTTTTTCCCATATAATGTTAGTAGCTTAATGTTTATTTTCAACATTCACATCAGGTTTCAGATGCTGATTAAGTAAAAGAAATGGTTTGACTGTGCTCTGGACTCCAGTGAACTATGGTTCCATCAGACTGTAGCTGAAAATCTAAAGATGGAAGCCTGTAAACTTCAATAATGAAAACTATTATCTGCCCTTCCATTAACAGTAAAGCAATTTTTAACTGTTATAAAAAAAATATGAAGGGTAAGCATTGCTGGTTATAATGAGAAATTACCCAGTAATGTAATTTTCTTCCTTCTGTATATTATCAGTACTTTACTTCATTCTGGGCTAGAATGTGAACCCTCTTATTCCCACTGGTAAGCAATTACTTGCATTGATAAACCTGCTGAATCCAGTGAGACTCTTTGTGCAGGCTACTATTAATTACCAAGAGTGAAGAATTTACAATATGAATATATATATACATACACACATTTTCCCAAACATCTATATGGGGGCATTAATCACACTTGCTATGTTCAGGGGAGCACATAAATCTCCATTAATACTCTTTTTACATTTTCATCTATGTGTTTTCATCCTGCACAAGATGAAGACACAGAAAAGTACAAAAAATTTCTGTACATAGATTTGTACAGATTTTTTAAGCCAAGTAAAGAAAGGAATGCTTCAAGTCTGAAGCAATAAGCGGGGGGAGAAAGGGGGTGTTTCAAAATAATCAATTTGGTGTATTAAAAAACCCTTCCATGTGTTTCTTCTTATTGTGATGTGTTATTATTTAGACAGAACAGAGAATATATGCCACAAGGTTGAGGTGGGGAGGGAATGGCCAGTAGGATTAACCTCAGGAAGAAGAAGGAAAGAGCTGCTGTTAGAAGCATTTCAAACTAAAGATCAGAGTCAATTGAAGGCTTTTCAAAGGCATCCTGCTACACTCTCTCCAATTAATCTGGGCAGGAACCTGAATATGGACTGTAACTGCTTTGATGCAATGACAGCACTCTGTAAGTACAGTCTATTTACTATCACAACAAAAAATACTGGATGAGGAAGTCAAAGATTTTCAAATGGATCATTGCCTGTAGCTCTTCAAGAAGTTTGAGCCAAAAGCCTTTGGACAAATGGACAAGTGTTTCATTTTCTGGTCAGGTTCCTGTTAGACTCATGGATAACAGGGCATTTATGGCGTTCCTTTGACTACACTCAGCTTGGTAAACCTTAAAGGGTCACAGTTTTCCTGGAAATTGAGTGCCATTCAAAACAAGTTAAAATAAGGTCCTTAAACCAATCTGATTGCATGCTCAGACTGTGACTGTCACTAGGAGTCTTAGAACAATATATTTGTCAACTCTAATATCACAAACTCCATAGCATTATTCCTTATTCATTACTTCATTAATGGATCTTCCATTCTGTCAGAGTAACCACAATGCGACTTGCTGCCCAAGCCAGCCTAGGCAAGGACCATTTATGGGTTTTGTTATTAGTATCTTCATTAATGGTATCATCTTGCCACTTCAGGTAAAAATGTTGATGAAAACAGTACAGAAAAAGTCTAACTGCCCACTGTCAGCCTTCTGCAGCACCCACTTCACTATGTTCTTCACTGTGCTGCAGCTAAGCTCTAAAATTACAATTTTTTTCCATAAGAGAGAC